>JAQGBY010002144.1:0-24561 GCA_034698785.1 Mycogona germanica
TCAACCTTGAGCCGACGAGCGCCCGCGCACACGCACTGAGACGTAACGTCCAACAAATACTAATATAATATTCGCTATTTGCTTTAAGCCGCAATGTCTGTACATTTTTTTGGCACACTTCCGGTTGTTGTCATAGTTACCTGATCGATCGAGTGCCTCCGAGATGCTCCTGTTGGCATTGCACCTGATCGCCTTGTTGTAGTAGTCCTTGTGCTTGATGTCCCACAACATCGGTCGTTCCTCGTACAATCTGATCAGCATCGTGATCTCAGTGTGGGTCCAGATCTCCTGCACGTAGGATGGCGCCATGGATAGGTGTCTCGTTTATGGCGGCGCACTTGGTGTTTATTAGGAGAACGTTGTCGTCCGTTTGTCAATTAGGAATTTAAAAAGTGATCCGAGCACGTTATCAAATCTACAACGCGTCTGGAATATCAAATTGTACTCGTTTTGAGTTCGAATCCACGTGCTGGGATGATTTTTTTGTCCGGTGCGGTGCCGGTGGAGTTTGTTTATTTCTCTTCCGATTGCTATGCACACCACGTGGTGCCACCTAGCGCTACCTTCCGGTAAAACGACGAATTGGGAAAACCCACTAATGTTTCCGTGAAATGGTGTTTCAGTTTTAAAACTACGCTGTAGTATTTGTTGAGCACGACGTCGGTGGGAAGGGACCAGCTAAAATCGATGTGATTTCCTGAAGATATGGCGAACGGCGTAGCTGTCATAAAAGCGATTTCGGGGCTAGTTCTGGCGTGGATGCAAAAATGGCGTCTCTGGCTGCGAGCGCGTTCCATATACCAAACTCGGTTGAAAAGTCTGTTCTCTTTTCGCACGAGCCTAGCACACAGACAAATGTGTGAGCGCTCTCTCTCTCTCCCCCTCTGTTATGGTGCTACGGGTGGCGGCGATGACCTGGCGTCGGCAGCTCCCACACTGTCCTCCAGAGACCTTGTGGGCGTCTAGCGATGCCCTTGGTTAGGAACGAGAGGTGACGATTGGTCGAGAAGAAGTTCTTATGGGGGTACCTGAAGTCCAAAGTGTATGTTGACAAACCACGCACTATTCCAGATTTAAAAGAAGCCATAAGACGTGAAATCGCAGCAATTCCGGTTGAAATGTTGAAAAATCTGATGAGGAACTTTAACGATCGTCTGCTGGAATGCGTCACCGTGACAGGCCGGCATTTATCGGAAATTATTTTTCATAATTAATATTTCTTCTGTATTACAATAAAACTTCCGTTCATTAGCTACAAATTGTGATTTTTTCATCCCGATATCTCTAAAATTAAAGGTTTGTCGTCCATTTCAAATGTGGTCATTTGGTCTCCGCCACCCTGTGCAAATGGACAGGCAAAAGCGCCATCTGATCACCAATAAAATAAAATCATTGTGGTGCATACAAAAACATTCTATTGGTTTGGTACCTCCAAGATTTTTATCAGTAATATTTCTTTATATGAATAGGAATAAAAATTTGGTGGAGAGCGTTTTGTTCATGGATGTGCGGTCTGAGGAGGACGTGTCTGTCCCTGCGCAGGGTGCAAGGATCAACCACACGCCAGACATATTCCACTGGTGCAGAATGGTGCGCAGAACCAGTCAGTCATTCCCCCAAAACATTTGTCCCAATTTGTGAGAACATTAAAATTGCATAAAAGGAACTAAATAGCAACACAATTAATGCGCGTTATCCATAAATAATTCCTTATGCCACCTAGGTATAAGGAATTATTTATAGAGATAGTCGCTAGATGACGCTCGCACAAAATAGTTTTGTACGGGGTTTATAAATAAACGATATGGTGTTGTCCATTATTTTCTAGTTCCGCTTTCAAATAATGGATAAGAATTTCACTCTCCACTCGAGACACGAAAATTACACCAAATGAAGAGTTAATGGAGGACTTGTTTTGAAATTAAATCACAAAAGCTGTTGGTTGATCTGTACGGTTTCGGAGAGTCTCGTCCAACGTTGCGTAATTGTGCACGTTCACCTGCAGCCCCTCCTATCCTAATTCTTCTTGTGATTTCGATACCCTTTGTTACGCTAGTTTGATCGAAACGCCAGTCAACCAACCAATCACATGCAACGTTCCCTCGCTTTCGCTTGCTTCAAGAGGGCCACCCATCCCTCTCAATTGCATATGCGCCCCCGTCCCTCGTTCACCTACATCTTGGTCAATTGTTCACTCTCCAGAGTTGCCTCGCTCGAAATATTTTCCTGATACCCACGGCCGAACGAGTCACGTAAAAAAGATTCTTAAAAAATGGTTCTCTCGTAAACTTGCACCACAAATGGGCAAATCTGGTAAGAGAAACCTGTGTGTGCGTGAAGATTCCGTGCGGCAGAACTTCATGTACGAAATGCTCGAAATTGAGCACTGTATTGTTGATTAGTCGGGCAGTCGAGAATGAAAACATGAATGTCACATTGCGTGACAACCGTGCTTTTATGTTGTGACAGTAATAGAACACGCGATCTTAGTAGGATTCACGGTATTTACGTTCTCTTGAATTGTGTGCTTTGCATATTTTTTTCTTTCGGGCCAATTGCTGCAGTGCGCGCACGGCTCATGTACCAGCATCGTTGCCACTTGAATTGCCAAAAATTTCCATCTTTGAAAAGAAAGACCCGATGGAGTTGGCTTTGCAAATTTTGTTCTAACTCCTATTACTTAAAAAGGTCGACCTGCATATTCATACTCTGCAGAATTCTCGTGTTCTCTCAAATATTTTAGAATTATCTTTTCTTTATTTTCTTTTTTCCTTTCTTTCTTCAGTAAACATTATTTTCTGAATATTGTTTTTTTATTTTAAATATTTGTTTTAACCGTTTTGCTGTTGGAACAAAAAGAAATTTGATTTCGCGCGTTTCAGTGCCATAATGGCAATGCTGTGTAAATTTGTAATTCGTTTTGACGTAAATGGCGAATTTGAATATTGCTATGTGATCTTCCTCTTTGCCTGGGATTCGCTCACGTCTTGCAAGTTTCAGCTATCGCCGCTAGTGGCACTTTAGCAGCAGCGACGAGAGCACCAGAGGGCATGTGCAATAGCTGCCATTAATTATTGGTCCCGAATTACCAGTTACACTGCAAATCGTCGATGCCTTTATTTTTATCCGATGTAGACGTTTGAAATCCCATATTCACATTTTCCTCCATGAAAATGTCATTTTGTCTCGCACATTGCGAATACGTATTTCGGCATGACAATGCTGGAGATTTTTAACGCAAGGATGTGTTTGACCCCGAATAAAATGACAAATGGATGGCGCAAAACGTAAAATGTTTTAGTGTTTATTGTTGCCTATTAGTTACGATAGCATAAATAATAATAATAGCCTGACTTGTGGTTTGGCGGCGCTGGGTTCGATTCCTGGCGTGGGAACAATTTTTATTAGATTCAGAGATACTGGCGAAAATGCGCCTCTATATAGCGCTGATAAGGGGTCTAGTAAGGTCACCGACTCAAAAATTCAATACCGTCGAGTTTATTATTTGAACCGGTAAACCGTCTTCACAAACTGCATTTCCGAACAGTGTTACATTATTACAAATAAGAACCGTTCAGGTAAATTACAAATTGATGGTGATTTTAATTTGTTACCTAACTAATTTGAAAATAAATTGGTAGTCATATTTTTTTTCTGTCCAGATAACCTTACTTCTTTTTATGATCAATATAGAAATTTAATTTTAGTCATAACAATTTGCTGTGTATGGTGGTATATTAGTATTTAATGGTGTTCGTCTCTCGGTGCCGCGTGGCCATATACTGTAGTAGAATTCGCCGCCGGCCTGGGTGCGGTGATGGCAACCGGAATTCAATCCCGGGACATTTTCGGTCACGTGACATTGTATAAGCTCGCCTTAGTTACAGGTTTGGCATTTTGAGAGAGTTTTGGAGCGCGTCACGCCCAACGCACGAATTACAGAACTAATATTCCTAATTGGGGCCTGGATGTTGGACGCGGTGTCTGCAAATTAGGCGTGACACTGCTGCGTGCCACGGCGCAAAGGCTTCATGCTTGACAGCCCCATTTAGTGGTGCTGTAACATGATGATGAATGTATCATGAGCGTCACCTAAAAATAGTCGCGCAATTAACTGGTAATGAGACGTGCGCGTTTCAGAGGCGAGTATCTCACGGGTTTCTCGTAATGGGGCGCTGCTGTTTCTATTTTTCTTGTGTTTTTTTTGTTGGTACAATCGTGATTAGGTATTTATACGAGTAGAGTCAATTGTTATCGTAGAGAAACTTTTATTTAAAGTTTGCTACGAGTCTGAACATCGGCGAAGTTGAAAGCTCCTTCGTGTGGAACAATACTGCTTGAACAAGTGCATGTACTACTGTATGTTAAAGCGTGATATATACATTCATTGTCTAAATGAAGACGAGTACTTAAAATAATAGGTTCTGTTAAGGCAACATTAGGACATTTTGAAACTACAAATTGTCTCTTGGCTAAATTTTTTCATATAATCATATTTTCGAATGGCTGAGTTGCGATTTGCTGCTTTCAAATAAATTCAAGTTAGTTGGTTTGAAACGAAGGCATCGTATAATACAATATTTCTCAAAATAAAAACAATATATCATACCTGTGCAGTTTAGTATAACAACACAATGTTCTCGAAAACAATTTAATTTCATTGAATCAAACTTTTTTGTGAGTAAGAAACAATTAGTTGTTTTTAGAATTAGTTTCATTTTGTAGTTCCAATATTCATTGTATAAAATAATGTGAAATTGGCTATTTTTCTTTTTGATTTTTTAAAAAAAATCAATGTCTGAACAAAGAAGTTAAGTTGTTTAGCCGATTTCTACTGTGCTTGGATCCTTTACCAATCTTTGTCTATCTATTGTCTATCTATTGTTTGTGAGCGTTTGTTTGATGTTGTTCTGTTTCGTTTTCTCTTATTTAGGCCTACGAGAAGCGCTTTCCCACCTGCAAGATGATTCCGGTGTTCGTGGGCAGCGACATCGTGTCAGAGTTCAAGAGTGAGGACGGCGCCGTGCACGAAGTCGAACGCAAGTGTCGGCTCAATGTCGACTGTCCCTACATTCTCAAAAAGGTAAGTGCATAAAATGCTGAGACGTGAACCATTCGCCACCATTCAAAAATAACTTATTGACCTACTACTAACTGAATTTTGATCCGCCACAAGAGAGCATCACCAACTATGATACACAAAGGGGGATAGAATGATATTTCTAGTGTTCTACCGAAACTCACAAAAAAATACGAAAGTCTAAAAATGAAAATGAAATCCAAATTTCCCACTTAAAGTTTAACTGAATTCAAATAGACTAGCGATTACTTCTACATTAACCGAATATGTTCTTTAAAAAATTGCAAAATGTTTTTATGAAAATGAAAGCTCAAATTTGCAACTATTGACTGACAGATTGGTAGAGGACAGCAATGTCATCGAATGCGAGTTATGGTGTCCTTGTGGTCCAACGTGTGTTTTTCTCGTCTGCTGAATCCGACCCGACGTTTGCTCTAACCTCGGACTTGGGACAGTCTGGCTGGTTTCACTTTAGTCGTGATCCGCTTTGATCATGTAGAAACAAAAAGAAATAACGTGACTTGATGGCAAAGTAAATAGGAAATACGACTACGAATAAATTGCGATCAATCCACCAACCGAGTTCTACGGCAGAGGAACCAGATCCAATTACTGCATGGCGCGCTCAACCACGAACTCTCCAGAGTGGATCGATGGATGTGCAATTTGATGTGCCGTGATCGCAACTTGTCGCCCCCCTCTTCTGTGTGCACACTCGATGTACACGTCAGTCTGACCTCCCCCGACTTTGTTTAGCTTGCGCAATGAGACTAGCTAGGTCTGGAAAGCTCGCTCGCCAAAATTATCGTTATATTGGATTCGATGTGGACCGAGGTTGATCAATCGGATTGCTGTGTGACTGGTAGTGTGGCAGGAAGCTAATCTCCATGGTCGACTAAGCGTGAATCTCACTTGGAGATGCGAAAATAATGACTTTTCGGAAGAGACATCTAGCGGAGAATGTTTCAAAACGTTCCCAAACTGTTTAAATCTTGTGTATGAATGAACTTGTTATTTTGATTGCATTTGATGCAGTGGCGGCTCGTATTTCCTATTTTATTTTTATATTTCCTCAATTTTTCTTAAAGATTGTCAACTCTAATGAGTACCTTGGCGACGAGAGATGGAATATTCTTAAGGCTCATGACAAAATCAGGATTGAAATACAGCAGTTTGATTCGTTCAACGCCGGAAGCGTATCCGCAACTACGGATTTAATTCTGCATGTGCTCTAAATAAATAACTTAAATTCGCTGGACTTGAAATAAAGTACATGTGTTTATTTATCTCAAGGCATCCGAACGAGAAATTTCACTCTTAACGACGAACGAGCAACCTTTGAGTCTTAAAAAAGCGATATTTTTCTTCCGAAATCGGTTGTTTTTCAAAGTCTCCACGACGACTACGTCAAAAAATACGTGTTGGAGCACTTGTTATGTTCGTCATCGTCCAGAAAAATAAATATGTCAAGTGTCTCTGTAAAGACAATGGCCGGTCCCTCATACACAGATCACTTGACGACGCGCCCTTGCCTTATTTCTAAGAGCTTTCCGATCTAATCCGACAGAGGTCACGCGGACGCGCCGAATCAGATTGCTCCTTTGGCGAATGGAGAGCAGCACCTGAGATTTGAGTTCCGGGGCGCTCTCTACCCGACTCCATTCACTTATTCGCGTAGTCCCGCGTAGAGACCCGGGAGCGCACTCCTGACAGACGGAGAGCGCTCTCTCCCTCTCGAGCTGGCACGCGCCGGGGCCATGGAATGTGTGTCAACGTGGATTGGATCTAGTGCCCGTAAACACGTGCGCGTATCGATTTCAAGGCTGAGAACCAACCGGTAAACTGGCGCGCGCGCGGTTTGCCCCAGTGTGTCTTGTCTGGATCGCGCTCGACCGGGGAGTTTTGTTAGAGCACCGCCTACGTTGAAGCTAGATCCGGTTTCTCTCTCATCCCCCCTACGCCCTACACCCTACCCCCAAACACGACCGCGTTCCACGACGTGGACTCCCGATATAATCGATTAATTTGATGCCTTTGTGTCCTATTTGAGCTACCCACCTTTCTCCGACCACTCGATTATTCGCTATTGTGGGGGCGGAGGTTGATCATTGTTTTCGAGGGGCTCAGACCGACATCTGTCTAGTCCTTAGTACTTAGAACTTAGAATATAAGATTGTTGACTCGGCAAAGCAATCTTAGCGGCTACCGGCTTAGTGAAAAATTGCTCCCGTTTGTTGAACGGGTTCGTTCCTATCATTTTTTAACTAAGCGAAAATGCAGTTTCTAATTTGTAAGGAAAAAGATCGGCTACCGGCTGTCAGACTTAGTGTAAATTTTCTCCCGTTTGTTGAATGGGCTCGTTCCTATAATTTTTTAACTAAGCGAAAATGCAGTTTCTAATTTGTAATGAAAAAGACTGGTTTGATGGTTTGATTGAAATGAGATTCTGATTTATTTGGTTGTTCGAGATTTTATGTCGTAATCAATAATAACGCGGCGGAAACTCAAAAGTCTTGAAGACTGTGCTGGTGATCTCGAGCAGCTGTTAAACTGATAAAGGGTGGAACGTCTCATCATCATGGCCTATGATTAAGTTGATGTTATGTTGGACCGCATGGTTTCGCGCCGCTTTCATCAGTGCTTGTTCCTGCTGAGTCTCCGACGAAAGATCTCATCACCTTCCTCTTCCACCCACGCCAGACTAGGTCACCGGATGAGATTTCATCCAGCATCACGCAGGTATCGGCGGATCGATAGAAATTGGAATGGAAACATTCGAGCGCGCGAGCTCTCTCTTCTCTGCGCTCAGTTTGTGGTGGTTCTTAGCGACTGGCGGTGAGGGGGCGGCCTACTCTGCCGCCTTAAGATGTTCAAGGACTAGAGCGATGGAGTAGTTAGTATTAGGTGGCACGACTATGCTGTGCATTTTGGTCTTTCAAATTTGATGCACAGCATCATATTACGTCATCTGCGCATGCGCACAATCCACAATTTCACTCAATCGATGGTTTTGAAGGTAAAGTACATTTTTGTCAAGAGTTTGACTGAAATATCAAGTTGAGGAATCAACTTCGATTTATGGTCGCCTCAGAGTCCCCAATTTCAGTATTTGAAAATCACTGCGCCCACAAAAAAGGCACAATGATGGTTCAGCAGTTTCAGTGAAATACAATTGGACTAACATTTGCAAAAATGACATTCACCTACCTCGCTAAACTAAATCATAATCCATAAAACTCACAATTCGACTACATTTATTTACAAATAATTGGAGCTATTTTGGCGGATAACGACGGAGTCTGCAACTGTGCGTAGCCAGTCAATGAGATTTATGCAAATAGAATTAAAATTGTATTTCCAATTGTATTTTCACTATAATTGACACTCCACAAGATGGCCGCGCCCATCATAGTATCTAGCATTTATTGAAATATTGTTGGTTTTTATGCAAAAGCGCTTTTAAAAAGGGCCGCACAGAACCTCGATATTACCCAATATCGCCGAATCGATCATAAAATCGAAATAATTGAGTGGCTCGAACCCACAATTCTCTCATCCGAACAGGCCTACATCTCACCAGACAATCTCGGCTTCAATTCCCGGCCGAGACTTCCGGAATATTTGGGGCGAAAAAAATTTCTGGGGTGCGCCATTTTTTGGAACGGAACTAAAGCCGTGGTTCTCACGGTTAAAAATCCCTACCTAGGTTTGTGGCCTATGCTTGGCAAAATTATGATTTCGTCGCCTCGGTTTGGACTTAGCAAATCTCAAGATGCAGACAGGAAGGGGTATCGATTTTACCTGAAGCTGCTAGCGTTTGACTAGCAACACTGTCGAAGTACCTCGGGTCTCTATTCCGTTTACCTCTTTGATGCCGCCTGCTGTCGCCCATCGATTTCCTATTTAAGTTTAAGCGACGAGCGAACTACCGTCGCGTTCGCAATTTCACCACCAGTCTACGCGGTTACCGCCATCAATCAGTTTTTCGCTTTTCCAAAAATAAAGTTGAGGCAACTGACGATGATGCTCACGATTTTCGGTGAACGACGACAACCCACGCAGCAGTCTCCGCCCACACCTAGTGATCTCTCCTCCCCCCGCTGATTATTAATGAGATTTTCGGCCATCCTATTTTAAATTGAATCCTTTTTGTCACGCCATTCTAGCCAATGTAGTTGAGTGACAGTTGCAAATTGGAAAAACTGGAGAGAAAAATGCTTTAGATGACCACATACGCTACAAATTTCAACTGATTCAAATTCCAATGAATACAACTTAAATATTATAAATACCAATTGCAATATAGACGGAATACAAATTACAATTTAGTCTCAATACAAATTACAATTTAGTCTCATTACAAATTACAATTTAGTCGAAATACAAATTACAATTTAGTCGAAATACAAATTACAATTTAGTCTGTATACAAATTATAATTTAGTTGGAATACAAATTACAATTTAGTTGGAATACAAATTACAATTTAGTTGGAATACAAATTACAATTTAGTTGGAATACAAATTGCATGCAATTTAGGTGGAATACGAATTGGAATTTAATTACTAATGATTATAATTTGAAATGTTTGGAAGAACGACAAATGATCGTTTTGGAGGATTAAAAAATGAATAGGATTTGAAATGGCGTCTTTCGTATATTATCAATGTCTGTTCACCCATTTGACATTCGCACTGTTAAAAAACGGTTTAAGAACGATCAAGTAAAACCACATTACAAACGTAATTACAAAATGGTTTCTGTTTTTAATTTTCAAAATGATTACAGAGCAGAAATTGTTTTTCAACCTTCATGCAGACTGCCTTGTAACAGATAAATAAATGTTGCTGCCTTTTCAATTTGTTTTTCGTTCTAAGTAGGCCATTAATCGGAACGTTAGTTATTTAATCGCCTGCCTGTCCCAGACACTAATAATTAGTCATCCCGCTTGAATATTTTCATTTATTTGTAAGTGGTAGAGTTGTGGACTGACTAATCTAACGAATTGGCCAATTACACGTCTGTACGAATTCCCTCAGCGCTCGACGATTATGGATACCATGGATACCATCTTGTGTCATTCCAGAGAATCGCCATCAATAGTTCTTGCATTGTGGCGTTTAATTAAACGCCTCTAGCAGCGATATTTGAAACCGGCTAAATAATTAACTAACGGAAGAACCTTCTATAGAAGCAGGTTCCCGTCGAATAGGCGTCTGGGAATCAATGGTGGATTTGCGACATTGATGCTGACATGCCCTGGAGTATCCACCAGAAACGGGTGACCACGCGTTATCTTCGAAGATAGCAACGCAACTAGCGAGCAGTTAATGGAAGTTATGTTTATGGTGACTGGCTCCAGGCCCAACAACGTCAATGCGCGCCAAACGTTTTCCCGACGCACCCCCAATATGACCCTCTGCGAAAAAGACGAGATGAGCGCGCCACCGAATACTAAAGCCCAGCGCCCATAGACCATGCCTACTACTGTAGATGCTCGTACTTTTCCACGCCACTCCTGTCAAACGAAAGGGCCCCCTTCATAAATCTTGAACGGAAACGCAATAGCCTATAGAACTATATGGCCCCCCGATCGTGTTCTCGTTCTTCGGAGAACTCCATTCATACCAGAGTCATTTGGCAGTTGCACATTGGCGCTTCGAATCAATATACGCGCGCGCCAAATACCTTCCGTTCTCCAGTTTCGTAGATTCTGCCAATACCGATTCGGGATGGATCACCACCACCGACCAGGCTGTTAGTTCTGCCGGAATGCGTGGGGGTCAGTTTTTTTTTTTTTTTGGTGGGGTGAGGATGCTGGAGGGGAGATGCTTGGGCGGGTTGCCAACTGCGCAGACCAGTGCAGGACGACTACATATGTGTATAAAACTTGTAGTCTGCGTCTCAAATGCGACATTTTTTTGTATTCAGTTACAAATAATGTACCCAGTTGCAGGATTACAGGGTGTTCTGAAAGCGCGGGTAATGCGCAACTATAAAATGAATCCGAAAATACAGTGAAGACACCGGGGATAAGTTACTTAAAAACTGTGATAAAAAATTGCTGGACAGTATTCAGGATTATTTTTGATCTATTATATTCGGAGTCTATGAATAGATTAAATTGATTTATTCCTACTAGTGTGTTCAGCAATTTTTTATCATTGTTTTTAAGTATAAAATGAATGCGTGTGCATATTTGGTTGAAATGTTTTTGACCTTTTCGATAAATAGGAAAAGGTTCTCTTCAAAATGAACTTTCAATCTGTGTGTTGCAAGCATGCCCATTTTAATATTGTGTCTGTGATTAAACGTATGATACGATCCCAAGGATATTGTTTTTATTATATCATTTAGAATTTGTGAAATTCCCTTTAGATATGTGGTGGGTCTAATTACAATTACAAATTTTACCCGAAAGCAGCGAGGGCCCTATGACGGGGGTCGAAAGACCAGTTAAGGACAGAAATGGATTTATTTTAAAAGCCTCTGGATTTGAGGCTCTGTCAGGCCATTCCACTGTCTACACACTCTAGGGAAATAGGAGATAAAATATGACGCAGATGTACATTGAAGCTCGTTCACCATTCTAGTGTGGCCCCTTCTACTTCTGTTAGTTGTTTGTTTGTATTATTTTGTACCCGTATTGTTTAATGCTCTATCTACACTGAGAGCATTTCAACAAGCATTTTTTAAATTAACGAGCACATTCGAGGAAATACTCTAAAATGGTCACGCTAGAAATTTTTTAACTCAAACATGTCTTTAGCCAAAACAAAATGACATATCGATGGAGCGAATTAATCCTCCCTCATCATGATTTTATTTGAAATTAATTCTTGGTATTTTTTCCCTCTTGCCAAATTGTCACGAATGTGGCTAACATCAGAGCACTTAGTTGCTTCGAATCGTGTAGCCATGTTCGGTAGAAATAATTTCTAAATAATTGCTCCATTTGAACCATTTCTCCACCGCCCCCCTGACACTCCCACTCGACCCGCCTCCATCCCACCTGCCCCCCATCAACGACCATTTAGAGTGGGCTGCCTCAATCTGAAATCAATAACATTCGTCTCATTTCTGTGGATGTCTTTTCTTTTCTCTATCGCTCTCTTCCTCCGATGTCGTTCCATCGCGTGACGTACTTGCGCCTCCTCCGCCGCCGCCGCCGCCGCCGACGACTCCATCACCTCCAACCCACACGTCACCGTCGTTCTGGAACTGGAACCCGCTCCGACCTTGGTGTTTGGTGGGTGACGACGATAATGGCCGTCGCCGTTTCTCCCCATCATAGATCGTGGGCGTCGACTTCGTCTACTTCATTCAGAAAAACTCGCTGGATCGACGCGCGCGCACGCTCAAGATCGAGGCCTACAACGAGTCGTTCGCGTCACGCATCGTCGTCAATGAGAACTGTTTGTACACGGTACGGCTCGCCAATTGCCTTCATTTTGTGTGTGTGTTAGATTATATGTGATTGATATACTTCTATGTACGTTGTACGTAGCCGTATCCATGTTTGGGAGCGAGGTCCTTATTTGGCGAGATGAGGCCCCGGGTCACACAAAAATGGGCCTCAGAAAAGGTTATTCAGGGGAAGGTGGGTGCTCAAAATGTTGGGAATCTGATGTTTTCAATGTTTTCAAACAATGAAACGTCAGAACAACATCTCACTCGAACTCAAAATTTATTTACGACATCGAACGAAAGCAGAAGTGACATTCGGTGACAATTTGTGACGTGAATCGATAAAAATGTTAAGAAATCTGTCTTAGAACCTTGTTTCAATATTTTCGAAATAATATTTTCATATGAACACGGTTGTTTCAAAATAAGAAGTTGTTCATAAGCATATTACAGTTTTTATTTGATTGTACAGTAGTACTAACAAAAAATATGATGATTGATGGACTGCAATCGAGAGTCAGCAACAAGTTCGCCAATAAACAACGTTTACTTCTAGAAGATCTTCAGGAAATAAATAATTTACAGATTTACTGAATTAAGTATCCTACAGCAATTAAAAATAGTAGGAAGAGTGATTATAGTTCGAATTTATTTTTATTGCTGAAGTAGCGTACAAACGCATTTAAGAGTAGCTTAAAAGTTGTCAACTTTTTTCCTCTTTAAATTATTTCTGGTGTCCTTACGAAGTCCGGTACTCGGCCACTCGGGCCAAAAATTCCCTCGGTTCAATGAGTCTGAGTATACTGCGAATCTCCCACTGCTTCGTATTGTATCTTGATGTGTCCCTAATGAGCCAATGTCCCAGCTCGGGTCGTGAAACTCCAGGGATCGACAGTCGACTGATTAAATTGGCTTGTGTGTGAAATCGGGAACACAATCGTGACTTGTCTCGTGTCGATGCTAAATTTGTTTTCTTGTTGCTGTTCGGAGTGCAGTGCGAGAAGTGGCTCACAAAAATTGCTTACTCGTGTTACCCTTGGAACAAGTAAACAAAAATTGTTGATTGGTTTTACCAATTGAAACAGTCTTGTTGACATTGACGCATGTTCTTTGTCGAAAAAGGAATTCGAATGAATTTAGAGTTGCTCGATTTAATAAATCTCTTTCACAATAATTGAACAAGAACTGAATTCGTTATTGAGTTTGTCGTGCCGTGTGATATCTATTTTAACGATCATGCATTTTAAAAAAACATTTGTAGGTACACCCTGAAAATCCGGATTGGACTTGCTTCGAGCAACTGGCATCCCTCGATGTCAAATCCTTCTTTGGTTTCGAAAGCACTGTCGAAAAAATTGCGATGAAGCAATATTCCCAGAACATACGTAAGGTATGTGCTAGATGATCTTTCACATTGTCATCATGTACATAGTCATACATGTACTTGTCGTTTGTATTCATATCTTGCACTCTAGTGAATGGTCAGAAACAGTTCGGTTAGATCAGAAACATTAAAAGTATGTTGATTCGTTTATTGTACGTGGTTTTTCTCCACACCGAATTGTAGACCGGCAACGTAGCCATAATTTTTTTATCTGCTTCATTGATATGTGATAATTTAGTAATTTTAGAACGTGCCTGTTCTTGTTTTAATTCCCCAAGGGCAAAGAAATTATCGAGTACTACATCAACGAGCTGTTGAGTGAGGGCGTGTCGTACGTGCCACCGTTCAGCGATGCCGTGTCGCCGCCGGCTATCACCGTGAGTCCGGCCCAAGTGATGGAACGAGTGAATAGCCTGCCCAGGGACGCGGCTCCACTGCACACCGAACTGTTGTCCACCTCCGCGTCGTCCAGCGCTCACGAAGGCTTGATTTGTGCTGGTAGGAGATCACTTAATTGCAGGAATACAGAATATTTGAAATGTTTTTTATACGTCAAAAGGAACTCTAGCGAATTTAATTTAGTTTATTAATTCCAAGATGTTAGATGTTCTAATATTAAGTCAATAGCGTAATTAATAACGACCTTCTTTATTCTCTGGTTATTTCAGCAGACCAGGCGTCAAAGATCGACGCCGACTACATCGAGCGCTGTCTAGGAACATTGAACCCTCTACAGGAATCTCGCCTAGTTCAACTTAGGAAATGGATCTCAGAAGCTCACAAAGGAAAGGTGTGTGTCTGTGCGACCAAGGTCTGATTGATGCATATTAAATAAAAGTATTGTTCAATTAATTTCTCAGCAACAATATTAATAAAATAAAATATTAATAAATTCATAATGAAATAGGGGTTGTCTCCGGGACAGCACCGGACGAAAAAAAGACGACCAGAGTCGGCTAGCAGTTTCTGTTAGCAGTTATCTGTTAGCAGTTTCTTCACCACATTAATAAACTGACAGTTATAATGATTAATAATTTTTTAATGTTTTCTTTCCAACAGATTCCAAGCGACTACACGCTGTTGCGTTTCCTGAGAGCGCGCGACTTCAACGTGGAGAAGGCGCGGGAGATGCTGTGCCACTCGTTGGTCTGGCGCAAGAAGTACCAGGTGGATCGAATAATTGGCTCCTACGTGGTGCCCAAAGTGGCAAAGGAATACTTTCCCGGGGGTTGGCATCACCACGACAAAGGTATGGTCGATGAAAAGGTTTTTGCCAGTTTTTCTGTTATCACGAACAGTTAAAATGGAGATGATTAAAATAATCTTCGTTTTATTAAATTACAATGACATTTAAAAACCAAAGAAATCAGCAAAATTTAAAATTGTGTAACCAACTTGCAGATGGTCGACCACTGTACATCTTGCGTATCGGACAGATGGATGTTAAAGGTCACATCAAGTCGATCGGAGAAGATGGCGTGCTCAAGCTGGTAAGTAGAAATTGCTTGCACTAAAATATTTGTCATTTAAAATTTGCTTTGTTGTGTGCTATTTGTTCTCTATGTAACATGGGAGGTACAATGTCCACCTCATACGAAAAGAACATATACGACTAGTCCGTCGTAGCCCAGTCGGTTTTGCGACTGACTGTGGCACTGCGGTCCCGGGTTCGATTCCCGTACTGAGAATGTTGGGTAACTTTGAGCGAGCTCAAAGGAATAGTGAAAATATGTTTGCCAAAAATATGTTTTGCCAAAATGTGTGGCACCCGGATATTTGAAACCAGATTTTAAAATATATTCGAAACTGCTAAGTAATTTGTTCCAACTGGCAATTTCGCGGTGTTCCAATTTGATCTATGTGTTTTGCAGACCCTCAATATATGCGAAGAGGGCCTGAAGAAGGCAGAGGGAACCACCCTCAAGATGGGCAAACCGGTCAGTACGTGGACCTGTCTGGTGGACCTAGACGGACTGAACATGCGTCACCTGTGGCGGCCCGGCATCAAGGCACTGCTGCGCATCATCGAGATCGTAGAGTCCAACTATCCGGAGACCATGGGCCGCGTTCTGATTGTGCGCGCACCTCGCGTATTTCCTATTCTGTGGACCATCGTCAGCACCTTCATCGGTGGGTGAACATGATTATTGGGTGCCTTCTACTGTCTGGTGAATTTGTATCTTGTGATGATTAACTATTTTCAATAGTATTCAAATTGTTTTTACTGTGTGCAATCTAAACTTAATTGAAAGCACTTTTAAAATAATTTTTTATTTCTAAATCGAATTATTCCCACTTGGCAGAGTCCATTTTTTAAAAATACTGCATATTTTAGAAGATTAATGACATGCTACGTTGAAAACTATTCACTATGTGGTCGAGTCGTTAAAACATTTACAGTGTTTATTGACTAATTGCAATAAATGTCATCATGCTAAAAAAATACTACTTTATGTGCCCCAACTCCTCAAGTGCCTCACAATGAAAATTCTCTGTGAATCAGATTTATTATATTTTATTAATTTTTTTCTATTATCTGTTTGGTCAGATGAGCGAACCAGGCAGAAGTTTCTCTTGTACGGTAGCAACGATTATTCCGGACCTGGAGGTCTCGTCGACTACATCGAGGAGAAATATATTCCGGACTTCCTGGGAGGAGAGTGTCAGGTAAGACTACAGCATTATACAGAGTAATTTTTGGCCTGTGTTTTGGGGTTCAGGATAGAATTTTGTGAACTGTTTTTACGGTGTTAAAATGCAATTTGTCAATGCAGTCGAAACGATATTTTATTCTTGACGAAGAAACATATTTGTGCACTTGAGGTTTGTTGATTTAATGAGCTCTTTATTTTGTGTCTCAATAGGTTTCGATTCCAGAAGGCGGTCTCATTCCCAAGTCGATGTACATGTCCGACGAGGAGTACGAGCGGGAGCGCACCGAGGACAACCCGCTGTGCGAGGAGAGCATCTATCATTGCATATCGTTGTGTCGCGGCCAGGTATGAAATAATGTGAACGATCACATTTTAAATGAGACAATCCCTGTAGATTTTGAGCTGTTTTTTTTATACTGTTACGTCTGATAATGCTGGCATATTTTAGATAAAGACAACATTTCTATATTCGTCTCACTATTTATAATAAGTGTTCATTGAACTTTCGCTCATGTCCAGGTGCACGAAGTGGTGGTGCCCAACCAGGACCGTGGCTCGGTCATCTGCTGGGACTTCGACATCATGAAGCAGGACGTGGCCTTCTCGGTGCTGCACACGAAGCTGCCGGTGCTGGACCCGGAGAGCTCCGTGGCCTCTCCGCCCACCACGCCGCTCTCGGCCATCAACCCGTTGGCCGCGGCGGCGGCGGCTGCCGAGTCGACCACTTCGTCGGCAGGCGGGACCGCCGCCACCAGTACGCCGCTCGGATCGTGTCTGGATCGCGCGTGGCGCGAGGGGGTCGAGTACACCAGGGTGGAACCGTCAATTGTGTGCCACGACGGCGAGAGCATCCAGGGCTCGCACGTGATGGGCCACGAGGGTACCTACGTGCTTCAGTGGCGCCACCACGAGGTGACCGGCGCGCACCATCACACCTTTGATCTGATCGAGAGCATCACCACGCACAAAGCCAAGGTCATGTACTACTACGAAATTCTCAAGTCGCAGGATTTCCGGTAAGCCCACGTCCTTTCTTGTTTTTATGGGGTGCTAGTTTTTATTTAGTCGTGAATTAAGGATGTTGATAAGCGTGTTGGCTCACTGTCCATTTCGCGCCAACATGTTTTTGGTTGTGAAAGCGTCGAGAGATAAAAAAATATCTTTGCACCGAGCATCTTTGAATAGATTTTCCAGGTTGGTGTTCTCCAAAGGTTAACCAATTGCGTTCCGGGTTTGCTTTTTTCGTTTTTGTTCCAGGGGCTCCATGTCCAGTCTGCAGTCGTGTCAGAGTGGCTTCTCGGCGCTCAGCATCGGCACCACCATGAGCGGCCAGTCGGTGATAAGCTCGTGTCCATCCCGGTGATCGTAGGGTCGACCCGCGTTCAGCAGCAGCAGCAGCGACCTCGGTCGGCTAATTCCGTTGGCGGGGCGCCGTTGACGGTGGCGGTCGCCAGGTGGCGGGTCGATCTCGGGTGTTGTGGGTAGACGCATGCGCAACATTCTTGGCTGTAATTCGCCACATTTGCACTGCACCACGCACACGCATTCTCGACAGACATTTCCCACCGTCACAAAAGCCCTTCGACTGTCTAGGAAACACCCGCTAGAGTATCGCATTTATTTGCATGTAAGGGGAGACCAATTAGACCATTCTCTCATTCCATCCCGAACCACCTCCCTTCAGTTACACACGCTTGACAATACTGGATAACCGTTACTCTTTAATAATTTAGAGATGCTATCTTCCCACGCACCATACTAATGAAATATAAATTTGTTACCGGTACTTATTCCACTAGAACTATTATTGAAACTCAGGATGAATGACGAGTGTGGATAATTGTGAAACATTTAGTTCCGCGGTTGCCGTGATTAAGAAATATTAGATCTACAACTACTTCACAGTATATTTTTCTCAATAAGGAAATCATTGTTATGTGGTCGTATGGAGATTAGGAACACTGGAAGCAGTGTCGCTTTCGTCAAATTGGTCCGGTGTTCAAGTCCAGGCAACCACGAAACCATGCATTTCACAATTATCAGTTAGAATTTATTATTGTTCTCGCCAATCCGGTTTTCCTTCTAAACATTGTCCTGGAACAACTATACCATAAATTAAAATTTCTGGCGTCCTATAAAAGAGTCTTAAGGTTAGAGTCATAATAATAATAATCGTTATAATTAGTAAGTTGAATAATATAATGGTAGCGTAGTAGTTTGGGCACCTCGGCCTCTAATGTGTGAAGCATCTTTCAAGAGTGTACCGTAGTTATTGCAACATGTGCTCCAACCTTTTTCTATTTCACTCATGAAAATCCGATATACTAAATTGTTCCCGGTTTCTATAGTCTCGCCTGACGGGCTAATATTCGGTTCCAGTGATAGTATCTGATCAGATTTACATATTTTTAAAACGAGATAAGTCGAAGAAACGTTTACGGTTAAAGATTTCATGTTGGTAGAAACTGGCGATTAAAAATATGAGAACTTCCAGAACAATCTACACGGAGAAAGAGAATCTCATTATCGAGTGATAGGGTTTTGATCACAATCCGTATCAAGATCGTTTAGACTGAAATTCTTAAAAGCTGTCCTAATCTTAGATCCATAAAGCATCCCCAAGCAATCTGGCAACAATTATCGTTGGGAGTCACGCTAGACTTATTTAATATCTTCATATTAAAATATTGAAATATAACGAACGTTTAGAGGTTTAGCAGCGAGAATCGATCAGATTAACTGGGGTTTCTCCCCCTCGTAACACTTTCGCGTAGGATTCGTTATTTTAAAACCTTCACGCATATTTTCTGACAACTCTTTGATATCTATTCGACTTGCTAACTACCTTCTTAACGTTGCGAACGAGGTATAAAAGAAATATTAAATCCGTTGTAACTTAACTATTCAGTCTAATTTTATGACGTTGTTATCTCATCTTAGATGCCTGAAAACCCCCCATTGTCAGCGCAACAGATTTTGTATATACCTGTTGTAGCTTTCTTTGATGGGATTTTTAAAACAAATAACTATGCTATAAATTTTATTTTAGAACTGGCTGCACCTAACTAACAATCCTAACATCAATTGACTATATAGTAGGTTGTGCTACAATACAGTTTCGTATTGAAATTGTGCTGCTCGCATCAAATTTTAGGTCTGCATTTGTGGCCCATGTATTATTTTATTAAATGTCCTCTCCTGCTTTGTTCGCTTTGTTTCCTAAATGTCGCATTTCATTTTGACGTTTTCAACGATTTTTGTCGAAGTTATATACTTTGTGTTTTGTTAGAGGTGTTGACCCCCATTTGTTTTAACAAATTATTAAATTGCTAGAGTAGAAATATGATTTCATAAAGTACGTGTATATTTTTTTGCGTGAATTTCGATGTGTCAATTATTATTTAAATTTATTTATTTCATGTGTTTGTCCAATTTTTATGTGCTGTATCCAGTTTCTGCTTTGAAGATCGAATGCGCTAAAAGTTTTGGCATTTCCCCAATTTTTGTTTGAGATGTTTGACAACTCTCGAGTCGAACTAACATCTTTTCGAAAAGCTAATGAAAATCTGTTAAATTTAAATTTAAAATAAATATTTCATGATCTACACGATTGGAAATTCAGAAACCTTTCAAGCCATAATTCTAATCAACATTTTGACAATCTATGTACGGGTTTTCCTAAAAGTGATGCGATTTTTTCATAAGTTGTATAAATTAATACGTGGTCTCGAAATTAATTCGACAAATTTCCAACGACTGTGACCAACTGATCCTGACAATTTTATTAAGGGTCCTGGTTTATCACACGCTAAATAATGAAAACTGGGCTTTGCCATTCATTACACCCCAGAGTTATTTTCACTTGGGCTGTCTCAATGAATATATATATTTGTAACGCTTGTGGCCTTACCGTGCGGAAGCGCCTCACCCTCACCCCTCGGTAAATATTTTGTGGTGGACATTGTGCGTTCTGTTAAAAAACTGCTTGTTCGATTCGCTGTCTGCCTATTCGAGTTTTTATATAAAGTTGCAGTCTTTTTGTCGGAAGCACCGCTCATCGCATACGACACACATACGCATGCACCCCCATTTACACGATTTACACGAAATCGCTATTGGAGATAATATTAGAGTGAAGTTTGGGGGGTAAAAAAAGTGATTCGTCTGTGTACATATTATATATGAACAGTATGGGTAGGATTGGGATGTTGACTGTAACTCTCTATACAGGTATCATGTATATTGAGTGACGCCGCTGTCCAATACTGATTTGTCATCAATTATTGTGATATGTCAAAACTATGTTGAGCTGCGCTCGAAAAAAATTGTGTATACATTTTTTGGGGGAATTGCCCATCTTGCATTCCCCCTAACTAACTTCATTATTTTATGTTTCAAATGGACATATCATTCATGCAAAAAAGTTGATCGAATTAATTTTCGAATTTAATTAATCTGTCGCCTGGAACTCGTTCTGTTTTAAACTGAACTCATTGTACATTTTTTTAAGGGCAAGCAAGGTTCTGATTTCTTGCTGTGTCGACAATGTTTTTCATTTAATGGAGACGAATTATTTGGAGATTTTACGGAGCTGCGTTTTTAAAATGCATCGCCTAGTCCGGTCCAATTTTGGTTCAATTAACTTATAGAATCCGCCGATCCTGTTATCTAAAATTGGATGTTTGACTAGTTGACAACAATACACGAAGATTCGGTTTTGTTCATTGTAACATTTTCATTCGTTACTCGCCCACATTCTAATAACAATAGTTTACAAAGAACAATAGGTAGCTACTACGATTGTTTATCCCTTGAGTCCATATCTGTATGTCCCAATTTTGCGGTTATCTATTTAGATCATTTCTATTGGGTTCATTAATTGCTTCGATCAAGATGCACCGATACAATGACATTATTTTTTAAATGATTCCTTGAATCTGGTAAATATTTGCTGCTTCGGTATCCGTATTCGAATTTAAATTCGATTTACATTTATATTCGGTTAACATATAATGACCAGAAATTTTCAGATTCGAGTTATCCAATGAACATATTTTTGTCCCCTAATTTCCTCGCTTTTTCAACTTGCCTCTTAATGTGGATTGGGTACTAGTTATGGCTAGTACGAAGTTCTAAAAACCAGCAATAAGAATTAATATTTTTGTAACGATGGATTTTTTGGGAGAAAGAAATCCATGGCACTTGCATATTATGTATCTGGCTCAATTTGTAATTGTCCTTGAGCTTCTGTCGCTACTCCTCGACAAGAATCATCTTTGGCTTGGTAATTTATTAAGACAACCTTGATCACGTATCTTGGATTTTGATTGTAGACATACGATTGTGAGCGTTTCGCAGGAAATTGGACGATTAGTTTTTCTTAACGAATTTGCTTGGAGCAAATATATATATAAACTCCGATCTACATCTAAAAAACATTTTTATCGTCTAGGTGTTCCGGTTTAGTTCCGTGTATGGGTTGTTCGTTTCAAAGTCTCCGTGTGAGATATTTTCAAAAAATAATTCACTAATTGTTTTTTGTTCCTGTCCCGCCACTTCTGGACAACGCTTTTGAAGTGTATGAACAAAATATTTGTTTCCGTTTTTAATTCGATGTCCACTAATTCCATGATCAATCTCGCTGTTGATCGAAAATAATCTTCAGTAACGGCGGCTCATTTATTAGAAATTCTATCTACATTTGTACGAGTTGGGATTTTGGGCGTTACTGTTACAGGAAAAGCTACGGGTTGCTTTTCTCCACAATCTGCGTAATATATAATATATATTGAACTTTTCACTTCCACGATGTTGTTAATGGCAAATGCAAACCATTTTTTCACATGCTACATGCGTGGAAGAATTTTTTCCAGAATATTTCCATACCGTTGTCAAAATAAGTGAACTCTCTAATTAATAAAACTCGAAATGTTATTCTGTTCCATTAAAAAAAGGTAATGGGCATGTCAACAAAACTGTTTTGCATTTGTCACCAAATGTTGACACAAGTGCTTATATTTGATGGTTCTCGGGTTGTACAATTATTAGAAAATGTACGTCACACGATCGAACACAAATGCTTAACTGGTTATAGAATATAATGTATATTACACAAAATAAAATAATTTATTGATGACACTATTTGACCGTAGTCTAGTCATTTCATTTATTTTTGTTGACAGATTATACGAGCAAATTTGTATGATTGATTCGAAATTTCAATTCCTGCAAATTTAAGCTTGATTTTACACCAAAGAATATTGGCTCCTAAGGAGCCGGGAGCCGATCTTTTCCAGAAACTGTTTGCGATAAGGGACTCCACTAGAGAAGATCCGCTCCTTAGGGGGCCAATCTTCTTAATGTGTAAATTAAACTAACCGTGTTATTTTTTGAATCGCCCCCGCCTGTGACGTCAGATGAAAGAGGGCGTGGCAATGAACAGTAAACAAACCCATGTGGACTGACAAATGAAGGAGAATCATTCACACAATATAGATGTTGCTTACATTTATTTAGGTAAATATATGAATATATCCTTTCTCTACATTTTCCAATGTACACGATCCAACCGGTATTTATATTTGTTCAGATTTGACAAAAGGTGGAACGAAAAATATGCGAGAATGGTAAGACATTTTGCTTTCAAATGCTGCGGTCCAAAGAGGATAACAAAAAATTTGATCATATATGAACGAGGAGTTTCATCGTATTAATCGACCTAAATGATAATAAAAAGCTTAGCATAATGGCAAAATATATATAAATTATCTACACGAATGTGAATATTTACATGTGCGCGGTTCTGTTTCGTAAAAAACTTAAAATCACATCTGCTCAACGATCTGAAACTAGTCTAGCACCAAAAGAGGTTACGAAATCGGAAAGAAACTTATACAAACTGAAAATCTTTTAATGGATGAAACGAGTTCCATCTTGGAACGCAATCCTTATTTTTAAAAAAGATACTTTAGTAAAAATTATAATCTTATTGGCAAATTAAAAATACATCTTAATTATATGTACACATGTGTCTAGCAGTTTCAGATGTAGATTTCCACGCGAAAAATAAAATAAAATGTCTTTATGTGATGATTATGACAGGCTCAAACGGGGCACATTAAAAAGTTCACTTCTTGCCGCCGGCTTTTTTCGGCGACTTGGCTTTCTTGTCCTTTTTGGGCTTGGAAGTCGCCTTCTTGGGAGCCACCTTCTTAGGAGACTTGGCCTTCTTGGCGCTCTTCTTCTTCTCCACAGATTTCTTGGGAGACGACTTTGCTTTGGATTTTTCCTTTTTGACCGGCTTGGCGGCCGGCGAAGCCACGACCTTCTTCTTTTCGGCGGTCGCCTTCTTGGGTTTGGTCTTCTTGGACTTGTCGGCCACCTTGATAGACTTCTTCACCGCCTTCTTCTCTACCTTCTTGGGCTTGGCGACGACGACCGGTTTCTTGGCGACGGCTGCGGCGGCAGGCTTCTTCTCGGCGTTGACGCGGAACGAACCGGAAGCACCCTGACCTTTGGCGTGCTTGATGATGCCGGCGAGTGTGCCGCGTTTCAGAGCCAGCTTCAGGTGCGTATTCACCACCTATTATTCAATTAGAAAAGATTGAAAATGGTCATTAGTAGGAGTTCCAAAACTGCAATTAAATTGACTAAATAATTTTAACAAATGTTCGATAGGAAGACACTTTAATCAGTCAGGATTAGTGTTTTTTAAAGTGTTATTTCGATTAGCCTCAGTTTCTATGGAGCTTGATATATTTATTTAGTAAACATCTGTCTTGGCAGATGATGGCAGAAGTAAACATCTGTCAGTATTCTTAAAAAATAACAATAAAGTCGAAATTGCAATTTTCACACATTTCAGAACATCTCCAATCCAATATATAATTATTACCGACGTAACAGATATATTGAATAAGTATATGAATTTAAAGGAAAGCAACTTTTTTAATTGCGTCATGTGATCAAGTTATCGTCTTTAAATTATTATTTGCTTTAAGTGTGTTATACATTTAACTTTTAAAACAAATATACA
>JAQGBY010002145.1:0-24560 GCA_034698785.1 Mycogona germanica
TTGTCTTAAACGACATTTCATCGAAAAATGAGACCACACATGTGTCATTTTTAAGATATCATTTTTAAGTGTGTAGACATAAGACCGATATCATATTTTTAAATTTTGTGTAAAATTTAAAAAAACAACAAAGTGTTTTGTTCACTTTTATTATTACAGACTGTATAATAAAAAATAGTCCGATTTCGTTCGGCTACTCCAGTCATGGCAGAGAAAGTAATTTAAAATTTAAATATCTAATCTCTTCACAACGAAAAGATATTGTCTTCCTATTAAATAATTATTAACAATTCGGGATCTAGTGTGGAAAAATGTCGCTGGCATCAATGGTCGAATCAATGGTGAAATGGCATCAACGTGATTGGCGCTCGAATGTTAAGCGCCATTTTGGTCAAGTGGAGGAGCCATATTGAAATTTTCTTTTAAAACTTCAACGACTGATATATCGAAAAATACTGAAAATCGAGTACTAAAATAATTTGCGCTTGACCACAATTTGCGGATCTAACTACAGCTGAAATTTTAATCAATTTCCTTAAACCTTTCGTAATTAGACAAAAAAAATTAAAAAAAGAAAAGCGTTAGCTGAGGATTTCTCGGGTGCATCAAATTCACGGGAAGGAATAAGGTTCCAGAAGGCTTTTGGTGGTGAAAGTCGGAGCTGTGGATCTCTGTAAAGTTGTGTATTGCGTCTAAATTGCTCACTGACAGACTCACGGCAGGTTGAGGAGTTAAAGCGAAGCTATTTTTGTCTTTAGCTCGAAGGGTCTCGGGGTTTTATTAGCTGCTCTCGTTGACAAAACAATAAACAGGCTTTTCAGTTTCGACTACTGTTGCAGGTTGAGTTGATCAATAATTTCGGTTACACTACTTTCGGCAATTCTGTTTCACTTTATATGCTTTCAAATCGAATTCTTCAAAATTGCCAACCAGGAAGCTGACATCTGGGAAAGGTAGCTCCTAGGGTTTCTACTTTATTTTATTTACTATAAAAACATATTTTATGCCGCATTCTTTCATATTTTTACGTAATCGTTACAGAATATTCAGGAAAAGTGGTTTCTAGAGTTTACAGTTTGCGGGGGGAAACTTTCGGAGTTATTTGACCTGCAGCCAACATTTGAAAGAGTGAAACCAAAATAAAATATCTAATGGCAACAACAAAAATGCCAGATAGCCTTATTTTTTATTGTAGATCCTTTGTTAAAATATTCCAATGTTTCATTGTTGGAATTTTCCGCCGTTACGGAATGGATTCCGCGCCACATAATATGTCGAATATCTGTAACTGACTTTCCAATTAATTGCTAAATACTGTAATATTGCGCCTTGCGGTGATTTAAAAGTGATATCACTGCTTAAATTATTGATTGCCAATATATATACAGAAACATTCGTCATCTTTTGGTTTTTTTAGTAGTCCCAAGATGAACATGATGGCGCCAGGAATACTCCCACTCTCTTCATTTCATTTCCAATTTCTTTTCTTAAATTCTACCCGATATTTTCGTTTTATAATTTAGCTATGACCCTTGCAGTCATGCGGCGTGCACTCTTTAGTCCGCATCCTCTTTTCCTAATTGCTTGTATTGATCCGACGACGTTCGCAATATTTGCAAACCCCGGTTTTCCTAATTGAAATTGGCTGCTCAAAAATCGATGCGCACATTATGCAGTGGCGGCTCGCGACTTAATTATTGCACAACAAAGCAACAACGGCAAATCTAAATTGCCTTCCTTAATTTGAGACATTAATTTTGTTATCGCATGACCTCAACTGTCTCACATGTTGAAGCAGTCACTGATCTATATACCGAAATTAGTTTTACATGCAATAATAATGCACATAAGATTGTAAAATCATAGATTAGTAATTGAAATGTCATTTTTTGTCAAATAACATTTACTTGTAGTTTTATATGAATAATTGAACCATTGACACAGTTACAGAGTGTATTTATTGGTTTATTGCAATTGCAATATGGGACCTTTCAAAACAAATGTGTCTCTGAGATATTTGTTAAGGAGGTCCACCAGCGTGTTTGCCCTAAAAACCCCCCAGGAGGCGACAAATATTGATCCAACAAATTTATATTAAGTAGGAAGGCAGCGCTACTGTAGTACTACATGGTTCGAATTTAATAACTTCTCTCTGCTGGATATTCCCCGTAGAGGGTCATACAGGTACAAGGACTTTCTCTGAAGCAATTGTTGAACAACTTGGATATTGTTTCTTTGTTGTCGAGAGAGGCGAAAAGGTTTGTTTCGAGCAATATACTGTAGTTTCTCTCGAACGCAAGTTCCCACAAATCCCAACATACTCCATGGAGGGTAACGACTGCTGGAAAAAAGGTTCCAATTCAAGGTACAAAAATAGTAAACTGTGGAGCAAACTAATTACTCGAGAAAGGGTGAAATTGGGACAGTGCCGAATGAAAGAGACGAACACGAGTGGTGAACTCGAATTCGCAATTGGAGAAAAATACAGAGTTTCGAACAGACCGGGACTTGAACAGCAATTACCAGTTCATCCAGACGTTCTGACAAAAATCAAAAAACTAATTACTGATAAATGTAACATTTATTATTTTTGTCATCCGTCTGTTTTGGGGTTTGTATAACCTTTGAGTAGTTACGAGACGTAATCCCAAGTTTTGTACTCTGTATACTTCCAATTCGATGGACTTGGGCAAGACCAGAGCAGGATCCATTCTTTATTCCATCCTGCGATGTTTGTCTCAATGAAATACATTGTAGAAATTGCATTTGCTTTTGTTGACACCATCGGGACGCTCGATAAAATAAATATTTTAGAACAATAGAATTCAAGAAACTGAAGTTTTTTTTTAAATCCCCAGGGAAATTCTTCAGCAGCAGATCGTCCAGCTGAAGCACTTGTCCAGATAATCAGATTCAAATATGTCTCTATGATTGTTTATCTCAAAACCGATTGTAACATTTCCTATTCACCGTACAATTTAGAAGATAACGAGCATTTCCTCAACGCACTCAAATTTGTCAGCGCGGATTGAAAATGCAAGTTATCCCCGAGTTCCTTTTCCAGCATCCCGCGGGATATTTCTTTCCGTGGCTCGAAGCTATTCCGTCAGCGGAGGATGGAATCTCTCTCACCGAAGCGCATCGCGCATATGGACACAAACAAGCCTAGCATGGCTTAGACATTTATTACATGATTTAGATGAAAACAAATATTTTTACATTCATATCTGGCGGATAGATAGTTTCCGCGCGATTGCGATGGCAACCGTTGCACCAGCCGTTTTTGTTCTACATGCAGCATTGTCATCACTGATGTAGCTACGAACAGGATTTTTAGGTTCCATAAAAGACCGAAATTTTATTTACCCCTAAAATAGGGTCTTAGAGATTATTGTAACTAATAATGTTTATCACTAATATATTCTTTATTTAAACGCATGTCTAATATTATATTAATTTAAACCTGTGCTGCTCCTCCTACCTATTTTTAAATTGGATTTTGTCAAGCGATTTCGGCAACACTTTGTCAAGTATGATTGATGAATCGTGAAGAGAATAATACGCTATTTTAATACATATTTTGGGATATTTAATTTCAAACATATATCGGATGAATATGGAATCAATGTTTCGAGAAAACTTTTTAATCCTTTAAATAAAACATGAGTCTGACCGGTGCAATGTGTGATTTAATTCGCATAAAGGGGCAGCAGCATTCTTGTCTCCCACCACCTAATCCTCACACACTGTTACGACAGTTTGAGACCTCTTTCCCTTGTCATGCGTGTGACGTCAGCATCAGTTTTATCCTTCTATCATTCCGAAGATCTGTTCGCTCACCCGAAAAAAATTCCGAAGGGCTCTGCCAGGAATTGAACCCCTTGATCACGGCACCCCTGTATGAGACACTGTATCTTATACGCCCAAGCAGAAGGATATGCATTAAATCCTAAAATCCCGGTCCCCAAGTCATCAGCAGCCCCCAGTACAATGGAAACCGCATACAATATCGGCTAACATACTCCCAGCCCACTCGTAGATCCTCCATCAATTTCTTCGCTCTTTTTAGGGAAGGGGGGAGAGAATAGCTGATGGAGGAGGAGGATGCGAATCACGATCACAACGCTCCGTGAATATTTTACGATGTTTACTTTCCACTGTTGTTCATCCGGGGCTGTGTATACAACACCCGGCTCCGCGTCAACATTGGCCTGCGCCCCCCCCCCCACCCACCCGTCCTCATCCAACGCCTGTCGAGGACATACAGTCTTTCGCAGTACTAAGTACAAGTATATCGATTCACCAATGGCGCTCTCTCGTTCCCCGGCTCGACAAAAGTCATTTATCTAATGTATTTGAACAACCCAGAGATTTTTTCTAAACACTCACTGACGTCATCCGCGTCATTTGATCTTGGCTGAGTCATTCCATTTTTGGTTTCCGGGAAAAATTGGACATTATCCAGAACACTGGCTACGACATTGACCTGTTAATTGTTTGTTGCCTCCTATGCCGTATAGTTTTAAATTAATGTTGGAGTGTGAGACGCACGTATTTCATAATATTATTACTCCATTCTTATTGGGTTAGTGGACAGTGAGCCCGAATCGGTGTAACTACCGTACATGCGTGAAAATTTGATTGAGGTGACAGGGATGAAGGGCCCGGCTATGACGCGTTCATTAAAAATAACCTAATTAGATTGGTCAGATGCAGCTTTTCGAACACCATTGCATTATTTAAAAACATGTCAGCTCGTGGTAATTTTATTTCAATTTCGAATTGATCATATCCACAATAAACCCATAAACGCCTACTCTGTATTCCGTTCTCCGATCATGTAACTGGAAAAAGGTGAACGGCTATTCTGCAATGCACGCGTGCTTTGTGTGATTGCTAACAACAAAGGGCAGAATATGCATTTTATCTTTCACCAAATCTCTGCGGTTAGTTTTAATGCGCGATCAACATTATTTTTTTAATCAAATTAAGTGCATTTACAAAATGTTAGCGATAAGTACCTTGCTTAATAACCCATTGAGCGACTTTAATGGAATAATGACCACATTTGTGTTCGTAATTTATAAATTTTTCTGCAACTTTTGTAAAAATGTTATTTTATTTTACTAGACTAATTTTTTTTACTTGACATTTGTTGATTTCAAATAAGTGTTGTTGGTGCAAATATATCTAAGCTAATCTGATGGATGTAAAGGCAATTGAACGCGAGAAACTAAAAATGACAATTTCGACAAATCACGTCTATAAAGATTTACAGTACAGTAGTAAAGTATTGCTTTTAGTAATTCGGTTACCATAAAAATCAATCGAATCGAAGGATGATCCTAATGTGATTTTTAAAATTTGTTGTCGTTAACGTTTACGAGAAGGAAATCTCTCAAGTAATTCTGAGTAATACTGTATAACATTGTTCGATCTAAACAAACTTGGTAGTACATGTATGACTTCGACCTTCCAGTACGAAGGTACACACGAAGGCAGCAGCTACGTCATGAGATTGAGTCGTAGCACAAGCCATGTGGGGGTTGGCACGGAACATAAAGTGTCGTTATTGTGGCCGTACAAGCTGGCAGGTCTCGTGGATCCGTCTATAGGTCACTTTATTATCTCAAATCGATAGATAAATTCGCCGGAAACGGACCGCAGCTGCACGTGTAGGGAATAAGGAAAAAGTAGTCGACGTAGATATCCGATATATATATATATACAGTATATACATTTTACATCAATGCGAAACTCTATTTTTTCTATCGTTTCTCTCTCTGGTCGTGATTTCCATCGTCTTCCGAGGCAATTCTGTATCGGTTATATCCTTCTTTCCGGTGCGGACGACGATAAAGATATTCGCGCGGGATATCTCCGGTGGCCGTCTCCGTTGTTGTAATAGTAATTGTAAAAAGGTTTATTGCAACTTCACGCTGGGTTGGCGTATCGACTGGTCTCTACCAAGTTGCAATACGGATACTCTGTATACGTGTTCACTGGACACTGCTAAACGAGTAGCCTTAGATTAGAGCACGATTTCTTTTCAAACTGGGACATTTTAATTTTATTTAGCAAGAGCATAAGATGTTTTAATTTATTTATTTGAATTAGGTGTCACTGAAACACCTCAAATTTTAATTGAACATTAGGCAAAGATTTAATCCACTTCATTTGAAAATCCTAAAACGAATTATTACTACTTCCAAGTTAAGGTGGCTGCATGACCTGTACTGATTAGCTTCAGTTAAAATTAACACCAGTAACGTGAGATCGTTTTTGAAAATGACGTCAGTGCCAATGGCCTAACGTCACATAGATACACTCGATTCCATATGGTCTCCTCCTTATCCCGAAAATGGGTTCCCGTGATCTTAAGGTATCACTGGTGCACAAGTAGCCTTGAAGTTGAACTAGCCACCAAAATCATCTTTATTTGTTTGTGTGGATGTAAGCTCGGCATCCTATTGATCCCAATAAAAATGAGCCTCTCTCTCTTAGACTTCTTTTGGAATATATCGACGCAACAGCTGAGACGGAATACTCCCGTTTATCCATGTTTATTGTCGCCATTTCTTCCCGGACTTCCTCGTCAAATCTATTGCTGGGTAACCAGAGCGAAACCGTCGAAGGCAAGTCGCCTGTTTCCGGAACAGTATCTATATATAGACGAATCTTGAAGTATGTTATCTCTAGATTCGAAATTGAATGTATTCCTAATCGTAGGATGCTACGTTTTCATTGGCGAAATACGCATTCAAATCTAATGGTTGAAGGCAATTGCTACGACGATTTGTTCTGAGAAGCGATTTTACGTTTAGTGAAATTTGAGAAACCCATCTCATTCATTTCGACACGCAATAAATTGGGTCAGTTATTTTTCAAGGGAGGATTTTTGATCCCCTTTCGTAAGTAAGAGATTCGACCAGCAGTTTATTTAGCTCATAAATGGCTCCTTCAACGTCCTCAACTGGTGTCTATTGAACCCGCTAGGATAGCTGACCATAAGCTATTTAGGGACAGGGCTGAGAAAACGTCCATGAATAAGAAAGGCCTTTCTGTCTCACAAGTTAATTGGTTGCAGCAATTATCCAACCTACATTGTTTCTGGGATTTCTGTTGCAGTTACAGAGTCGAACCAAGATGCTCTATCCACTAGACCACATGGTTGACGACATCGTGACTTTTTTATTTTTACATTCATGCAAACGAATCATTAAATAATTCGCATGGGTTTTAAGTCCACGTAAGGATAGTCACCAAGCTGAATCTGTAGTATACTTTATGAACTTTAAGAATTTATCGAATCCATTCATTCTTTTTTCGATTCACCACACATTTTACAATATTGTTTCAATCTGGTCGAAGTACATTTGTGCTGGTCACGTGTAATCGCGATTATCCGAGCGAATGATTCAATTTGGAATTGATTAGGTCAGGCTCGTGGCACAAAAACAATGCCGCACCATAAAGTTCTGGAATTGTTCTTTAGGAAAGCTAACCATCCGGGGCAAGTGACTAGGAGAGGGTGACTGGAGTTGGTGGGGGTGGTGATGATGGAGGAGGGGGATAGCTAGTGTGAGCTAGGAAGTGAGATAGAGAAACGCCATTGGCCAGCAATGACCAATACGCGAATCTGATAAGGTGTTATCAGAGTGTAAACACAGTTTGGAAATCCTCCTGAGACCCTCCCCCCCGTGGACATTGAGGAAACGAACTGTGGAAAAGGATTAGCTCAGAGACAAATACTGGAAGGCCACCTAGTACATCACAGTTATCCAAAAAGGCATTTCGTATGAAATATTGGTGAGTGTATGAGATATCTGTGCTCGTTACGCGGGATCGATTCTCGACCGAGACCTCTGGAATTTTCGGGAGTGAGAAATTCCTACACACGCGTTCCTTCGGAATGAAAGTAAAGCGTTCGATCCATGTCTGCACAATATCAGATACACATTAAAGATGTGTGAAGTGGACTCCTTAACAAATATCACATTTTTATTGTTACAAATGTGCAAAAACTACTGTGGATGTGGGAAGTTTTGGAGTCGTTGTGCCAAGTGATCATAGAGTTCGCCATTTAAGGGGCAATTGATTTCTTTTGGATTCGTAAGAGGAATCCAAATTTACGAGCACCAATTGAGGTGAGGGGGAATTTTTCTATTTTGGTTGCCCGTTTGCGTGATATCGTTCATTAAAACCCCCAGAAACAGTGGCAAGTCAGGTCAGGGGATCTGAGGAAGTAAGACCAATGTAGACATCGCTGATGGCTACACAGACGCCTTCATGAATTCCTGATCACGTTCCATCGCGCCCCATTAAAGATGGATGTTTCTTTGTGTGCGCAGCCCAGTGGAGATGGAGTGATCCCCGTTATACTGGCGCGGATCTGTGCGGGGGAGGAGGGGGTGGTGAAAGGGGGGTGGGCAAAACCAAGTCTGAGCCAATTATCGATTAGCGTCAATTGATACTGACCCCAGAGGCACTCTAAATCATTGCATGTCTGTAGCCGAGAGGGAGGATAAAACATTGCTAAAAATTGTATGACGCAAAGGATATGATTTACCGAGGATGACATTGTCATAAATACTTGTTTACCATTGTTGCCAATAGCAGGGGAACATAAATAGAAACATACGTGCAGCCCAACCCAACATAAACCGCAAAAGGTATTGCAATAATTTATAAATTACATGAATAAATAACAGATATGAGCATAGATTTTGTGTGAAGCGTTATTTGGTGGAACCTTGATAAAACTTCGATGAACCATTTAGGAAACATATTAACCTTATATTACAACAGGTACTAGAAAAATTGACTGCTTCGCTCGGCTGTCCCTATCTTTGCAGAGAAAGGATTTTCTAATATTTTCTAAAATCTGTGCCGAAAAATATATCCGAATCATAATTCGGCAAGTGCCATTTACATGAAATTTATTTGATATGTTGTTAAGATTCTCCTTATCCAATCCATATTGTCCGGATGAAATCTGCCATTCAGAAATGGGATTTATTCAATTTAAGCCTCTATGAAATTGAATTTAAATCGAGATGACAAAAGTAATTGATTTTAATAAGTCTGGTCACAATTTCATTTGATTTTACTTAATTTTGCTGTTGGTGCATTTTGGTCTTTCAAATCAGATTCTCATCCAGAAATTACGTCAAATGCGCATGCGCAAATCACCAATTCCACTCATTCTGTTTTGTGCGCATGCGCAGATTTTGAGAATCAAATTGGAAAGACAAAAATGTACCTCCTGTTCGTGAATCCAAATGTGGTTTTTTAAAATTCACTGTTGTGACGGGTCACAACAGGAAGATTCTGTATCCCTCTTTCTTGGTTATCCAAAGAGTGTTGGTCTAGCGGTACGGGCGGCCCGCGAGCAGTCCATGGTTGGCCACCACCTGGCACCACCATTGACGAGAACAGGGGGTGGGGGTGGGGGTGGTGGAGGATTTGTGTGGGTGTAGGGAACGTGTCTCGCCTACTAGTGGCACAGGCCGGGCTCCATCTCGCGTCAATTGTAACTGGAGACGGAGAGTTATCACGCTTTTAGGGGTGAATTGCGACCAACAACAACTGCGGTTTATTGTATTACAGTAATGGCGAGTAATCTCGGTCCCGACGTGTGTGTGTGTGTGTGTGTGTGTGATGGAGCCTGGCAGCCGGGGAATGCCGCACCCGCGCGCCAATGTGCCAAGTTGCCATCAGGGTACGCGCCGGTGATGCCCGTGACGTCATCCGGCCGGCACGATCTAAATGAAGTGCCACGGCGTGCCCGCTTTCCACTTCACGAACTCTTACGCACCAAGAATTGCAATTCGGTTGGAAGCCTCGGTGTTTGGTTGGAAGACTTTTACCTCTAATTTCATGTGGGACATGCACACGTTTAAATTATAAACTGAAGCATTGTTGATGCTGAAACGCATGACCTATCCAGGAAGTAAGGGGAAGCGTGTAATTGTTAAAAATCAATTTAACTTTCATAACCTTTGCTTGTTTTTTTTTTGAAATTTGCAGAGGTGCACTGTAATTCATTGTGTCTAACTTAACATTGAAAATACCATTCTCAAAAATAGCTTATATCTCAAAAATCCTGGATTTGCACTGTGTCAAGACACCTTTCTTAAAAGTGATGCAACATTCATGGAAGGCATCAAAAAATAATATTATACATAACCAGAGAAATTACCCGGCTTTGCTCAAAAGTCCCAATCAAGTCAGCTATATGTTTTTGAAATATTTGAAAACTCTGTTCCCTTAAGTGTTATAACGCCATGGCAATGATGTAACAACACTGGTTTAGTAAAAAATTAAAAACAATTCCAAACGCCTGACAATTTAAAATACAGAAGTATTTTATTCCTATTCTGTCAAATATTATTAAATTTATAAGTATATTTGTTTAATGAATAAATATGGTAATCACATAAAATATTAAATCGATACGCCACCAAAATGTTAGCGACTAACTCTTTAAGTGAAAATAAGACGCCGCTTTTGTACAAAACCCTATTATTTCGAATAATTAGAATCAAAAATAATTTCATGCTGTTGTTATTTTAGCCAATGAGGAGTATTGAAAATTGAAATTTTTTGGTTCTAAAATAAAACAATAGAAAAATATATGTGTTCAGAATTATTGTTATAAAATTTCGGAATTATTTTCGGTTCGATTAGCGATTTCAAAATGAAAACTTAAAAACGCCATTTCGAACCCCAAGTCTGACGAGGATCTAACTTTTATTTTATCTAAATCTCGGTCTACAATTTTAGATGCTCTCATTAGAGTGTGAATAGCGTCTGTGTCGGTTTGTCGAAGCACGACTTTTTTTTTGCTAGTACGAAAGCAGCTGTACATGTAATTACAGGTGCAATTTTCTTCGGCGCTCCGACTGTTTCTTTACACCTAAAATTTCTCGTCACGCCCAAATTTTTTCCTTCTCGATTTGTTGGTACCAACGACATCAATTTTTTTAATGCGCATTTTAAGAGCGTAATAACATTTTCTCCACCGGATGCAAAATGACTACGACAAACTGTTAATGCGAAATCCCCGCGTCGTCGTCACGACATCCAGAACTGCCTTCGGAATCTCGAGTGCGGATCTATGACTAAAATCTCGTTATTCTCAGGCACGCTTTAATAATTTGATAGCTTAGAAGCATCATTTGTTTACTTATGTAAAATGTTTTCTCGTCGCCGAGTCGCGCAACTCGTAAGAAATTAAAGACTGGGGCCTCGCTCGCAGCACACACACAGATTCTTGAGTTGCCATTTTCCAGGACATGCTTATTAGCGTGTTGCCTTCGGTTCGTGTCCAACTAGCTAATACTCGGTTACTCATTTTCTGGGCGAGGAAATGATACTTTCAACGTAATAATTCCATCCAGTAAAAAATAAAAGAAGAGTCGTCTGGTGTTGGGACAGGAATTTAAATATTAGTGTATTAGAATATTTTTTATGTGCAATTCCAATTTAGGCACGTTGGGGGGTTAAGTGGATTACCTGGAGCTGCATTCTATAAAGAAGATGACACTGAGCACTCTATTTGATGGCGATGGGACTGCAACAGTGATGGTAATGATGTACTTTATTCGCTTGGCAGAGATGACGTAGAGGAGTAGGATTTGAGGAATAGTAGTCAGACAATTTAAGTAGTATTTTTGTTAATTTAATAAGAATAGCCAGTATTTCGGTGTCCAAGCCAATATGAGAGACAACAAAAGAATTATTTGTTTTATAGTTTTGGCAATTCTTTGCTAAATTAATTGTTTTTCGATATAAGTCAATATAATTTTTTCTTAAAATATGATATTGCTAAAGAAACCCACCAGCTTGTTCATTCTAAAACCACACCAGGGGGCGACCCAGTTATTTTTGTCTAGCCCAGACTTAGCTACTCAGGTAGGGATCTTTAATGTATAGCTGATATATTAGCACAGGAACGGTTCCCACGGTTTCTTTACTTCGGCTTAACTTAAGACGTGTATTGGAATTTCTCTCGTTCGAAAAATTCCCAAAGGTCTCGGTCGGAAATCGAACCCGCGATCACGGAAATAGCAGTTCGACACTCTATCCACTATTCCACACTATTGTAATTGAGATTGTAATTGTAATTAAAAACTGAGAGGGGTACAGAATCTTCCTGTTGTTTTATACACTTCAGTGAATTAATAAAATAAATAAAAAATAAGAAATGTTGCTGCCCCTTGAGGCGTGGCAACCACACACGATTGGTGAGTGCTGCAGCAAAGCTCGCGATTCGATTTTGACAATGCTAGCCAATTATTCAATATTCGGAAGACGAGCTTGATGAGAAACCGACTCGCAGTGCGGAAGTCCAGAGTTCGATTCCAGCCACAAAATCTCCTTTTCGATCCCAGGATACTAGTGACAATGCACCTGCTACGATCATATATAATCCCCAATGCTCCAATGTGCTGTAATCGTTGCAGTAACAAAATAATAAGATTTAAATTATGAAGACGGGGAAACACCTGCTGGTTTCTGACACCTTTTTGCGGCTACGAACAGTGAGAATAACTGTTCCCACCCTCGAAGGGGCTTCAGAATGCATTATAAATTCCGCTCAGATGTCGATATTCTAATCCGACGGAGTGGCTTTGTGGTAAAGCCGGCAACCGACACTCGTGTTCATGTCTTCGCGAAATCACTTCCACTGGAAGCAAGACGCACTCATTTGCGTGGAGGATGTCACGCCGGAGCTTTGAATTACTAATACGCGTTCCGGTCCGGTGATGAAATACACAAGTTGGTGAGGGGGGATAACGGAACCCTCGTTTAAAATCACAAGGGTTCGTCTACAATTAGGATTCGAAAATAATATCGAGTCTGACAGCATTGAAGTTCACTTATGCAAAGACGCATAGCGTTAAGAAGGAAACGAACAGCAGCATTAAGGAGGTGCGGCGGCCTCTTGCGTAGAATTGCAGTTCTTAGATTTTTCAAGAGATCAAGCCATCTATGAGGAATGCGTGTAAACTGCGATTAATTTAAGATCCAATAACGCATTTTGTTGGAGTCCATTTTTGAATTGAATTTACTACCACGTTCTGCAACTTAACAGTATCTACGAATGTTGCCAGACATTCTAAAGTATCAGGAGAATATTTCCGGAAAATGTCAATGGAAACTGAAATAACATTTCGGGAACCTTTAGACCAACTCACGTACATTAGCATTGAAACAATTTTACCCACATAACAAAGAATAAAGAATTTACATAATCCCATAAAACTTTCACTGAAATTGAATATAAAAACCATCTGCCATTTACCGAGTGACATCTTGACCCGTGTTCAACTGGAACGAAAGTCGACGGAAGTGTTTGAATATTCATTCACACACGCATATTTTCATATCGTTATTTCAGTGTCATCACTGATTATTTGCATTAGCATAAATTCTACTCTGGCGAGGGCGACCCCGTAACCCGGAAATAAACCTCAAAGGGGTCGTGTATGCACTGAGCGATAAAAACTCACATGAGCTATTCATAGGGACCTACCTAATACTTGATTTTGTAATCAAGCATTACACTGAAATCGTGTAATCCGAAGAGTTCCGTGTAATTTTCAAATGTCCGTAAAATGCCGTTTACTTTCAATGGGTCGTTGAATTTTGATCGTTGTGTCGTTAAATTTTAAACAAAGTTTGTAAAAGGAACACTCGATAGTATCGTATAATCTTATATTTAGTGTATGTGCTGTACATTTACACTACGTTATAGGTTTCTTTTGAGATTAAATGCACTCTCACATTCGTCTTCAGCGACACCATTATTTTATTAGCACTGACACAATGACCAAAAGACAGACTTCTTTGTGTCACTTTTGGTTCGTACAATGTATTGTGAGTCCCATGTCAGTTAATATCCACATATCACATACGATGTATATTCGGACTAGTCATGATAAACGATCTGTGGCGAGATAATGTTCGGACAATTGCACAAAAAAATGTGAAGATCCTCTTTTGTTCCATTAACTATTGAAAGAGCCACTGGAAAAAGCACAGAATACATTTAAGCTTTCTTAAATCGAGCAACTTCTAATTCAAAATTCGTTTAGGTAATCAGGAATCTTGAAGTGTCACATTTTAAAATGTCGAAAAAGTATCTTCATTTCTTAAAATGTCGATTAGAAGCAGGCGCTTCCACAATCTTAATTCACGATTTAAACGAAAAAGAAAAAAGTTTTCAAATTATTGTTTATATTTTTACCAGACCGTATCCAACCTCGTAGGGTGTTGTCAAAAAGAAGACATAAAAATGTCTGCCACCGACTTATACATTATTGTGTGACGTTATTACGCGTGTCGTGTCGTTCGCGCGTCCTCCAACCCAGCAATTACCGTCTCGGATGACACGAGTCGTGAAGAAAGCGCCACTTTCCAAATTGTATTTCCACTAATCTGGCTGGGAATGAAGTCCCAGGGTACTATAGCAATAGTATATGACACGTAAGCGTTCCCGATGCTAATGAGATCGACTTGAAACTGTACTTGGAGGGGGTGGGGAGGAGACGCGGGACTCCCATCAATGAAATTGCAGCGGTGGACGTACTAATCGAATGAACCCCGGTTGCATTGGAAATCAAGTCGCCTAAGGTGAGAATCCTGTCTTCAATTTTAACTGGAATGTGTCGGCAAATTTCACGAATTGACTGACCTAACTGAAATTGTCAATGCTTAAACTGATCTCTTACGTCTATCGACTGTGCGTCACATGAGCCGCACCTGTGTGTTAGGTTCTGTTAAGTTGTATCTGACCTCTGGTGACCGTTAAGACAAAAAGCTCTCTCACCAATGATTCCGTTGAAATACTGCTATACGTAGTTGCTGCAGGTTTAGTCCTGAGCTCTCTCACTCTAATCCCATTTATCCACTTGATCATGGACTTCATCATTTTCTGCTGCCCTCAACTTTACCCAGTATAATGTATAATGTCATTTCCCATACTAGCATCTTCCAGCATGACATGGCCAAAGTAGGACAGCCGGTGCATCACCACCCTGACTTCCAGAAAAGCGTCTGGCTTGACTCCCTGAAGGACTGACTTCCTGATGGACTGAGTTCCTGAATTACTAACCTCATGAAAGACTGACTTCCTGAAGGACTGAGTTCCTGAATTACTATCTTCATGAAGGACTGACTTCCTAAAAGATTAACTTACTGAAGGACTAAGTTCCTGAATGACTAACTTCCTGAAAGACTGAGTTTCTGAAAGACAAACTTCCTGAAGGATTGAGTTCCTGAAAGACTAACCTACTGAGGGTCTGACTTCCTGATAAGGACTGATTTGTTGGTCTGTCTTGCTGTCCAAGGTACACGGATTAACCATCTCACACGGATCACTCACAAAGTTGCCTAATCACCGAGAGGGGTACAGAAACTCCTGTTGTGCTATACACTACAGTGAATTTAGAAGGAAAAAAAATTCCAGCACGCCGTCAGACCTCAAAAGAATCCATCCTCCTTCGTTCAGGCTTTCTGAGGAGCCGGCTCTCACAACCGTACTGTTGTATGGATGTTCATTGGGTCTCACCCGGAGGTGGAATACTATTAGAAACGCGAACCAATGTCGGCCCACCACTGCTTCGTTACAATCATCCACACAGGAGCGACCAAAAAACATGCCGTAAATTTACTGGTAAAGTGATGTTGGGAGAGTTCGCGACGTGTCTTAAGTTGAAATGCTCCCGCGCATGATATATTGTTGCCTTGGTGGAAACGGGGGAGGTATTTTTGCGAGAGACAACGCACATTATAACGCATGAATATTCGCGCTAAGTGTGTACGTGGTTCTACGAAAATAACAATCTTACTCAGTTTAGCAGTCTGGACTCAACCTCCTCAGGAAACGAGCATGCTAAGAAGAAAAACATTAGATTTGAATCGCAAAAAGACCATATTAAGATATGATTTTGCCAAACTGCTACTTTGGGCGAACACGCTGATTAATTAAATGTATGGGAACCAAAAATGTGTTCCTGAAACATTATGTTTCAGGAATAAAATTTTTCAGGGTTCAGAAAAGTGAATTTTGGAATGTGGTTTTGCGTTCTGAAGCATTTTTCATTCCCACCCCCACTAATGTATAGGTTAAGACCTTCTCGTAAAACAAGGTGTGTTGGAGTATACTCGACGGAAACGTTAACCGAGTACTTATGCTGCAAAATCGCTTTTCCAAAATGAGCGTGAAGCAATTTTTTTTCGGCCCACCATGCCGCCGGTTTCCCTATGGAGTACGCTAATGAATGTATTTATTAGCTCTCTGAACTATTTTAGTTTATGCGCGATAGGCCGGATATTTATAGCCCATACGGGTACTTGCCTCGATTTTATGGGCTCACCTAACCGAGAAAAGGCCTATTTAAAAAATGTATAAAAGCATCGGCAAATTTATCACTGTTTACACCAGACCGAATCCAACAATTGAACCAGTTTCCAGATTCAATCGCAGCCCCGCGCTATGCTATTCTGTATAGACCTTGAACCATCTCCTTTAGGATGCTGCGTCGTAATAAATAAATTTAATTTAGCAAGTTTATCTCCAATTTCACCGATTATCTTCAGCAAGTCCAATTTTTCTTGAACGAGATTATTTTGTAGACATTTGACGATAAGTATCCACATTGAAATTAATTACTTCCAGGTATGTTTATTCTTAAGATGCTGTGCTCATTACGTTGTCTTTTCAGTGAAGAATATTAAAGATATCCTCAAAGCCGTGATGATAAAGCGCCTCTCTGCTTTGGCGGCAGTTGCGCGAAATCGCTAGTTGCGCTAGTGTGCTCAAGATGGCGGCCGCCATCAGCGCCGCCATCTTGAAATTCAAACACAGAGTTAATTGCACCGTGCCACAACAGTGTGTGCGCTCAAATTTCCAATGTTGTCGATTGAATCAATGGTGTCAAGTTATGTGTCAAGTCCTGCTGCATATATAAAAATCGTTTCTCTCATAAACTGTCGAAATAAATTAGAAAATATAAAGAATTAACATATTTTTATCAAATATTTGGGTCGTCAAAATGTGTTTTGGTTCTGTTGATCGCCAAGTAAAACAATAAATTTCGCAAAGATTATTTTGAAATCCTTAAAGTTTCCTAAGTAGAAAATTACACATCGGGTGCAATTTGTTAGCACGTTGTGACTGAGCTGAATGAGCTGTGTAGTATTTAGAACCGGATCTGTACTGGAAATCTTAAATCTCTTCTAATCTAAAATCTTAAAATTCGACGGGTTTGGACGAATTTGTAAACTTAAAATTGAAATTTTTAATTATTATCGTTTGTAATGAGGTCGAAGATCGATTTTACATTCTGATATTCGATCTGCACCTTAAATCTTGACAATCTGACGTCCACAGAATTTGTCTCAATTGAAAAAAGAATCGACACTGTGACTTTCTTTCATGTTCTTTCAATGTGTGAATTTTTTTCATCTTCGGATTTGAAGATACATTTTTTCGGAAGCAAATCTAACATTTAGCCGAACGCGGGTGACAACAACAAAAAAGAAAAATGGAGCAATATATGCACGCGGGTTCGTAAATACGTTTTTTTCCCCTAGCAGTTCCATGTCACGGAGGTTTTCTATTTCCCCCTGATAAGAAACCGAGTCAGTCGAGCGACACTTTCTCGCTCGAAAGACTCCTGACGATCAGAAATTGAAAATTGGATGTATCGGAATGGAGGAAGCGTGAGGGGATAGGGGAAAATACTCGCCTTTAATTCACCTGAAACTGACATTTAGAAGACGAATAGCGCCCAATACATGATATGAAGCGGTAAAACCCAAAGTGGTGTAACTCGATTTTTAATTTATTTTCGGTTATAGCTAAAACTATAGAAAGAAAATGTCAGGTATAAGCAAAAGATTTTGTATACAACAGAGGACAGCAACATTTTAGATCCTAAAAGATTCATCACTTTCTATGTTCATATCGATACTTTGGAGAGTATTACGTACAAAAGGAACGTCATAGTCCATTAGGTATTTCGGCTATATATTATTTAATATATCGAATCATTATTGTTAGATGGACGTACTTTAAAAGAATCGAAGATGCCTTGGGTTCGATCATTTGAAGCTCCGCTCATGCGTTGCATCGTGAAAACCACACGCCATATTTGCATAACCTAATGAAGCCGTAATTTGAATAACTCCCCGCCAACAATTTCCGCTTTTCCAACTTTGCTCTTTGTTTATAAAATGTCATTCGGGATTTGTATATATATTTGTATACGGGGGGCACGAAGCTGGCGCTTTGACATCCAAAACGACTGTGGTTGCGATGAATTCGAGTTCGTAGCGATTACTTCAAATTTGGGGGCGCCAAATGAGGATTCGTTCGTGCAGAATATATACATTTAAATGCCCTAAGTTGCTCGGAGACTTGTGAACAATTGCGGTGGTTGTCAAGAGATAACTGCATACATTGTACACAATAATTAACAACGCGCATCCTTTCTGTTTTTATTTAACCGGTTGTGTCGTTCTATTGATTCGGAAAGTTCCAAAGTTTGAACTAAAGAGAATTTGAAGTCGCGCGAATTCTATCGACAATTAATTGACATTTGGCAAGAATTGTGCTGCGAGCTGAACAATCAAACTTCATGTAAATAGATATCCATAGGAGAAATAACATATTTGAAATGACGTCATTGTCTCTTATTCCGTTGCATGGTGTCCACCATCCAATTGGAAGTTCGACAACTGTTCATGTGAATTTTTTCAGTTCCGCAACCATCTTTTGTATAGAGGGCGCCGCGAAGGTGTTGATCATGGAATATGCCGGTGTTGTGTTTGATGATGTGGATATGACGTCATTCGCGAGAGGGTTCCTCGAGTGCGTATGACGTAGGCGGGAGCTTATTGCTTTCGTTGCTCCAGGTTGTTTTGAAAAATTGTCTGACAAAACAGGTAGCAGGTGTGTGCAGAGACGCGTTGGCTTAAGTGTACAACTCATATATAATGCAAAGTGATTCGAAAAAAAGATACCAAAGTTGATATATTCGACTGTTAAAGTAAAAAAAGCCTCCTCACTGAAAAATGGATTGAAAGCAATAAAGATTCGCGAACACTACAGATGTTAATAAAAGAAAAATAATTTTCTTTGTATGAAGAGGTGAAATTAAAAGTGGTTCAAATGAATTTTTTCAATATTCGAGTTGACATCGGAAAATTAATAAACACCAAATTTCAATAATATTAAGGTTAGGGGTGTTGGGGGTACAGAGTCTCCTTACACTCGTATGGACTATCGAGACGTTGGTAACCAGACTTGGCGATGTCACCACGATAGTCACGCTTCCTTCCGTTCTTCCTCGAAAAATGAGATAAGCCAATAGGGTTAAGTTAATATTTTTTCAAGACGCCGTGGATTTCCAATAGAATGGTAAGCACATGGTGCCGTGGTTGGCTGCGTGCCAACAGACAAGGACACCGAACCAGGACGAGGAGAGAACATCGGTGTAGTTCTTCATGTGAGCACTAGCAATTTCCGGTTATTCGTTATTACCGATAACTCCCTACTTCCGCCTTACAGCTCCTACTCGTCTCAATTTGGGAGATCGTGAGGGTGGGACTGTTGTAGGGTCTGGAGGGCGTCTGATTCGGTCGTTCTTCTCTGGATCTTTTGAGACAATTATTGGTCCTTGATCTGTAGTCGCAAGGTGGCGTTCCACACTCGGACGCGACAGGCCCATGCAATAATTATATTATTGGCTGCTTCAGACACGTTGCGCGTTTGATGAAATTAGGCAACACTCAGGAAGAGGGCTTCATTGGAGGTCTGCCTATTAATAACCAATTAGTGAACTTGAACTTTTGCCAGCCCATAGTCAAACGGGGCTCAACCGGCTTATTGTTTTGGGTAATTCAATTTTGAGTAATTGGTGCCACACGAAATTTAATTTGCTGTTGCGACGGTTGGTTAATTGTCAGTCTTAGGACATTCGATGGCCGCACGATGCGAGTGTCCATTTTTACTATGCAAATTAGTGGGTCGCAGGTGAAAGCAAAGTTGCTGGAAATTAACTCAATAAGGGCATCGATAAAAATATGTATTTTCTCTGAAAATTGGAGTTAATCGTGTTGGCGATTTTCGGAACGAAATTTGACAGTGAAACGTTCGACAATTAATTTACTCTGTATATAATCTCTTCATAACAAAAGTGTATTTTCTTCCTTTTTGTGAATTGGTACTCAAAGGTATAAATTGAATAATAATTATAAAATTGGAATCTGGTCCAGAAAATGACGCTGGCATCAATGGTAGCACGTGATTGACGTTCGAATGTTAAGCGCCATTTTGTTCAAGTGGAGACGCCATTTTGAAATTTTCCTTTTTTAAAGGGAATGCTTAAAACTTCAACGGCTGATATCTCGAGAAATAATCAAAATTGAAATCTGAAATAACTCTTGCACTCAACTACAAATTAGTGGAACTATCTACAGCTCAAATTTTATTCAATTTAGATAATTAAATATTACCAGTCAACAAATTTGAATGTTTCTATAAGTCGCTAAGTAACTTTACTTAGCGACTTATAGAAACATTCAAATTAACGTTATGGACATACAGATAATATAATCTAGTTTAAACAGTTTTTAGTCTGATTGGATACTTTAATAACCAGCTGGCAACACCCATATTTAGTTAGTAATGCCGTTAATGCGTTCCGGCGTTGATTTAATGTGATTCAAATTTGCTGCAATTTCAATTGTCACAGCAACAATATCGAATAACGAAGCTATAAATGAAGCATAAAATGGGGTCCGACGCGCCAGCTGAACGCAAATGTTCAGGAACCGAGCAAATGGTTCCATAATTCCGTCAATTAAATGACCGGTTCATTACGTCCACATTTATTTCAAAATGTTTGCCTACAAACAAAATTTGGCTGTTTTAAAAAGCAGACGCCAGCTGGTAGTCCCGCCGGATGTCCATTTGCATAATGGTCTAACTGCCGATAGACATTATTAGCTCGCCCCGTTACTCTGCGTTAGCTTTTTTATTCTGTTTGATGCTGTACTGGATGCAGTTTCATCATTCCTGCACCATTCAATGTGCTCGAGCGTCACTTAATTTAATCGCCTAATGTTATAATTTTGATGTCAAACATAAGTTAATTATTGTTCTACTGAGTAATGAGATCACATCGTTTGTTCGCTATTTTTAGATCGTACTCGTAATCTCCGCAGGAGCGTTTCCCCACTACCGTATTTTTCGGTCGATTAGCCACTGGCTGAAAGTATTCCCCATAACCAGCACCAAAAATCACCTAAACCGGAATTAGAACCCAGAATATGCTCTTCTCATTAATCCCTCTTTGTTGCTCTCTCGAAAATCTTTATTATAATCCCAAAAGTTTGTCCTTTTTAATTATCTTTTTTAATGTCTGTTCTGGCTTTGCTTACGAACGGCCTAACGAAATTGAATACAATCTGAGCTGTAGAAAGTTTCGCAAAATTGTAGTCGAGTGCAAGTCATTTCAGGTCTTGATTTTGCGTATTTCTCGAGATATCAGTCGTTAAAGTTTTAAGCATTGACATTAAAAAGGAAAATTTCAAGATGTCGTCTCTCCGCTTGACCAAAATGGCGCTGAACATTCGAGCGCCAATCACGTGCTGCCAGTGATGCCAGCGACATTTCTAATTATTATTCAATTTATACCTTCGAATGCTAAAATACTAAGGAAATTCATTTTGTTATGCAGAGATTCGACATTTAAATTGTTATTATTTTCTTTTAATTCAGATGTGCGTAATAAGTTGCCATTTTCCTTTTTCCTTTTCATCTGGCGTTCCAAAGGCCAAATCCCGGAAGTGGCTCCGACCACATGGACACGTTTTTACAACAATAACGTCGCCGCAATTTTATGGCCATCTCTTCCGGCTCTTTCTCACGTACAAAAGAGTAAGACTACGCTAACTTTCAGGCGGAGAAGATTTATCTGCGGACGACTTGTGTCGTCAAGAAGAGGGGTCCACTCAGCTACTCAGAATCCCGGAAGTGACTGTCGGGTTCGCTGCCATCAGCTCAATTGTGAAGCAATCTGGGAAGAAAAAGTGGCGTCAATTCACGCCTGATAACATAAAAGTAAAATAAAAATCGATTAGGGGTGAAGTATTTCGAGCCTTATTTTTACGTCATTGATGACGCCATTGTAAACATCTTAGTGTCAAGGAAGAAGTCATGCTTCACTTAATTGGCAAGTCCAAGTTCATGCCAAGAGGAGATGAAAATATATGTAAGATCCAATTAGAAGATGAGCTTTCTTACAATTTGAGCTGAGATTTCTCGATTCTTGATACTGGGGTCTCAGGAGGATATCCTATCTCATTCAAGTTTCAAATGGTTAGACTTGACATCGAACATGATTTGCTAAATGATGTAACAAGAAACTGACCAATCGTTAAGTGTACCACTTCCGTCATTCCTCCTTCCTCACTCCTTCCGATGTTGCTGTTCAATAAATCATCTTCGAAACCAACTTCCAACTCTGCCTTCCGCGTCTTTAACTTTTTTCCTCTCCTTTCTTTTTCCCCAGATCTGTCTTGCTTGTGCTCTCGGCCGTTGCATCTTGGTCCCGAGTAAAAATAACGTTTTAAAAACTATGCTTCATTACTTCGATGCTCTTTTTTCTTTGCTTGGAAGATAAATGATTAAAGCCGGTTCAATGGAATTCCACGAAGAGACTTGGGTGTGTGACGGTTGAGAGAATGGGCGCTAAGTCGCGAGGAACTATTGAAAAAGAAAATCGATTGGAGCGAGAAAATTGCGAATCTATTTCTGGAAGATGCAATAGATCCCAAACAATTAGCATAACCACCAATATACCGAGAACAGACAATGTTTTTGTTCGAGGAGACAGAAGAATGCAAATCTATTTCTGATGCTTGGTTGTCTATTGTGTCAGGAAAGTGTTTCCTCAAAACAAATCGTGAAAATAAATCTTCCTTAGTTGCTCGAATAAGATAAATTGCATATGGGTAATTTTCTGGTTTGAACATCAAAATAGAGATTACTTTAAACGGAGAAATATTTTATTATACACGGTGTTACAAGAAAAACAAAACGTTTTTATTTTATCAGATCTTCTGAAATAATCAATGAAATAAGGAGAATTTCTTCATAATACTGCAATAAATTACCAGCATTTTGGCTATTTTAAATTTTGTTTTATAGAATTTCAACTATGCATTATTCCAGAAGATCTGATAAAATAAAAATAGAAACGTATATTTGGAACACCCTGTACATGTTGCTTTTGGTCCGACGGTTTCGATTCCCGGTGCGGGCTCTCGTTTATTCGATCCCGGGATAATTCTAAAGACTATAGTATATATAATTTACTACTTTGATTATAACCGAAAAGATACGTGAATCGAGAGTTGACATAATTGGTTTTTGGGATATTTCAGATATTCCCCTTTAAATAATAATAACTATCAGTATTGCGAAGCTGTGCATTTCTTTTTTGTAGTTGACTGCAATTTATTTTTGTACCACTTCATTAGGCAATTACTTACCGGATGGGGTGAAATGAGAAAGGTTAAGGGACTTCACCGTTTCCCCAATCCACCGTCGACCTAAACAGACCTACAAAGGCCACATCTTTTTGAAGAAGTAAACTCCCGCCGTAGATGCACGTATAGTTGAGTAACTGCGGCGAATCGATTTTACTTTTGAGAGTTTTCCTTCAAGATTCTCTGACGTGGCTCTCGCGTATTTTTCTTTGGCGTTTTTCTTGGAACAGCGAGACATCGAAATGTTTACGTTTGGCCCGATGACGTCAGAGCGATGCAATAAACGCGAGTTGGGCACATTGCGTATTTCCTAACATTTGTTACTGGACTGTCAAAAGATCTTCCCAGAGGAGGGAATGAGGGCTAGAAAGAGAGAGACGCAAACCGAAATCGATTAATGCTGCGTACGAATCATCGATCCTCTGTTTGATTTATACTCAGTACATTCGGCAGCGCTCCTACGCCATCAACGCCTTTGGGCGTTGCTTAATATTAACGTTTTGTTATTATTGTTTGATATTGTTACCGACTACCTGGTCATGTAGTGGGAATTGCTTTCCCTGAGACGTCCAGGCGATTCGTTTTAGTTTGTGTGCCGAAGATTCGCCTGTCCAATCAGCCGCGTTTCGTAACCACGAGCTTTGCTGCAGCACGCAACTGCCGTGTGTGATTGCCTCGCCAAAAGGGGCAGCATCATTTATAATAGAATCGCTAGCGCTCGTCAAATGCCCTTTCAAATTTTGCAACCGGGAATTCGAAATAATTTATATGCTTCTAGTGTGGCACAGTGATTGCGTGTCGTACATATATTCCCGTGATCGCGGGTTCGATTCCCGACCGAGACGTTAGGAATTTTTCCCGCGAGAGAAATTTCTATAAACGCTTTTCTCCGGAATGGAAGTGAAGCCGAGGCACCCGTTTCTGTACGATATCAGGTACACGTTAAAGATCCCTATCTAGGTTTACGCTTAGGCTAGGCAAAATTACCAGGT
>JAQGBY010002146.1:0-24560 GCA_034698785.1 Mycogona germanica
TAATTTTGCTAATGAACAGGACACAAACGGATTTCTTGGGAAAATATGTTATTTGAAGAAATCTGTATGTTGAAGTGAAGATGTAGATTTAAAAAATAGGCAAGCGCCGGAAAAGTAACCCAAATTCCAAATAATACACTGTAAATCATGGAGTCAACATTTAACGTTACACTTTATGATTTATATTTTCAAGACTATTGAAGATAATGAATGGCGTATTTAGGACCACTTTTTGTATAATAATGAATCTTAAAAATTAAAACTATTATAATACGAAAAAATTATTCTAATATTACTATTTTATTAATTCTAGAATTACAATAAGATTCCTTGTTCATGGCAGAGCAAATTTCAGTGTGATCGTCGAAAATTGTTCATTATTTATTTCTAAAGTAATCCTTGCGTTCGCCGCCAGGTGGTGCTGTTCGAAACGCTGCATACGGTGGGCGTGGCCATGCTCCTGTTCGTGGCACTTCCCGAGTTGGATGCCGTCAAGGGTGCCATGTTGACCAACTGCGTGTGCCTAGTGCCGGCCGTGCTGGCACTGCTGTCGCGTCACCAGCAGGAGGAGAAACGTGTGCCCAAGACCATCATCGATGTGCTGGCCATCCTGGCGCAGGCCACCGGCCTGTTCGTCTGGCCCATTGCCCTCAGCGGATCGCTCACCTACGGCACCTGGGCGATTCCGGTCGGCGTGCTGCTCACCTCATTCGGTTGGTGGGAGAACTACGTGGACTGTCGATCGCCATGGCGTGCCATACAGGTCAGTTGAGAGACGACCGCACCATTTGACAGGTTTAAAGTGGGCTGAATCACCTTTTCTAACAAGAGTTATACATAAAATATTAAAAACGAATAAATTAAGTAGGAACAACTTTTAATTTAATATTTATTTGAATTATTAAAAAAAATTCAACTGAGTAAGTCGAAAAATGATGAGATATAGATAAAATCCTACCACAAAAATTACAAGCATCGCCTTAAAATAATCTTGTGTATCGTAGAATTATAACTATAGAAGAATATGTCGTAGGGTAGTACAAAATAAAGAAAGGGCAAACCTCAGGACACGACTGGGGAAACGACGACGTCCAAGTTGGCAAGACTTTGTAAGATACAAAAAATTAAAAGAAACGAATAATTTGCAAAACACGCGAATAACCAGTAACATGGTAAAAAAATCCTTTATATTATTTCAATGATGACGAAATTGTATTGACGTATTGTGACGAAAGTCTTGAGTGAGTTCGATCATTTTGTCGCGTGTTTTGCTTTGAATTTCTTTTATCTTACCGAATCTTGCCAACTCGGACGTCGTCGTTCCCCTAGTCGTATCCTGGGGGTTGCCCTTTCTTTAGTTTCGATTTTATACAATACGGATGCTATAACTATCCGCTTGTCATTTCTCTCGCCAACACCTAGGTTCTTGCCCAAATCAAGGAACGTGTGCGCCACTCACGCTACTGCATCTACGCGTTCGTCCCCATCTGGAAGGTGATCGTCTTCTTCGCCTGCATGATTGGCTTCCTGTGTCTGACGTCCACCCAGCACAACATGGACCGCTTCCCGTTCTTCGAGTACTTCTTCGAGCTGACGGCGCGCACCCTGGAAGTGAAGACTATGAATATGACCACGCGCACCTTCGTGTCCAGCCACCTGGACGGCAGCACCTCGCTGCTGGCCAGCCAACTGCTCAACACCGACCTGGAGACGGAGACCACGTCCGTCGTGCCATCCGCCGCTCTCATCGTCTGGACCATCCAGGTCGGTGAACCTACTGAAATCCTAATTACTCTATTGTGATTTACAATGTTTCCATACAACAACAATGCGTTCACGAAAGTTGTCTATCTATTTGCAGTCACACGTACTGTAAAATTAAATTATAGTTTTTAAAAATGTTGTTATTTTATAAGGATGAACTACATGAAAATGTTCTTCAAATTTTCTAGTATGTCAATATTGTAAATATTCAAAAATTAAAATTATAAAGGAAAGATTTTCTAATCTGTACATTTCTACAAAACAACAATATAAAATATCATATATTAAAAATGACCCAAAGTAAGACAACATATCTAAAATTGCAGATTAACACACATTGCCTTTTCATTTCTTTAATTTCAACTTTTACAGAGTATAAATTGTATGACTTGATTTCTTTGTACTATGTCTTACAATACATATTGATAACATGTGCCTGGTTCGGAAGCTAACTTTAGCAGGAACATTAAAGTTTTTATTTAATGAGTCCTCACAATTTTTGAATTCTATGAAACATTTAACATTTTCTAATGAATCGATTTTTCTTTTAATTCTCTGTTCCAAAATTGATCGGCCATTGTTGCAGTTTCTGTGCGCCGGTCTGTGCTACATAGTTGGCAAATTCGCCTGCCGCATCTGCATCCAGGGCTTCAGTTTCGCCTTCCCCGTTAACCTGACCATCCCGGTGACCATCTCGCTGCTGATTGCCGCCTGCGGCATGAAGAGTAGCAACGTGTGTTTCCTGAAAGACGTCATCCCGCGCTACCTGTACTGGGTGTGTCCGACCGACGACTTCTTCACCACTTTCGTGTCGCACGAGCAAGCCTGGATCTGGCTCCTCTGGCTCCTCTCTCAGACCTGGATCACGCTGCACATCTGGACACCCAAATGCGAGCGTCTGGCTAGCACTGAAAAGTGAGTGTCAAATTGAATTAGAAAATTTTGCATTTCTTCAAAAGAAAATTTCGCGCTGTGCGCGCTGTAGACATAGATTAACTCGAATCTAGTTAATTTAATAATTATACTAAGTTATATCAAGTTATTCATGAATGTCATGTATTCTCAAAAAGATGTGTGTAATTTGTAAAATTTCCAAAGTTTTACGAAAGGAATTCAAATTTACGTCAACTAATAGTGGTGAGCCAGAGACATTTTGAAAATATGGCTCGAATTTTGATAACATGTAGTAAAACAATCAACCACCCTAATGAAACTCAGGGAATGCTTTGAAATTAGTCTCGAAAAAAGATTGTGACCTGACATATATGACCTCATCTTTACAGCGTCTTGGACGCTCTCAGATGGTTATGATTCTCCTCGTCCGCCATCAATATTTAATTATTCAATAGAATAGTTTACTTGAATCGTCGCTTCTCTCTAAATCCAAATCATACGCTGACATAATATTGCCAGTTATATTTATCTAATGTAGAAATAAAGTTTTGCGCGGATCCATGCCATTCATAATTTATTTCAAGCGATCAACTGGGGAAAATTCACTGCCTCGTGTCGGCTAGCCTTCAGTATAGTTCCTGATCTTCTTTACTGAGGATTTGGAGGTCATTCTGAGTGGACTCTTTTTAATGAATGCAATTTAATAACGGTCTGAGAGAATAAAAATTATTAAGAGTAATCAAGTTTTCCGAGATTTTGAAGAATTATGTTATAATTGAATTCTTATAAATGAATTATTTATAAGAATTAAGTCCATGCATCAATAATTTCAAAATCGTAGTAATGCAATCTTTACCTAAATATTTAAAGTAAAGCGGCGCATGTTTTATGTGAGCTTAGTGCGTAAAGGTGAGTAAAGGTAAGCTAAAGTTAAGTTAGATTAGGTTACGTGGTTCATTGCGCAGTTGTAGAGGGGAATAAATCCGCAGCTTCGGTGAATTTCTTGTACTTGACCGTTCTCGTAGTTGACATTTCTCGTGCGTGGCAGCTTAATAATAAAGAAATAAAAGATGCTCGTTCACAGATCTAATCTAAAAATTCTTATAATCTCAGATTTAAAAAAAATTCCAATCAACTGCAAACCGCACTATAGGCATTTCAGTTGTTAATAGCTTCAACAAATAAAAATAAATGAAATAATTGACACAAAATTTCGAAATATTCACACATATTCATTATTAAACATTAAAAATTAGTAAATGAACAGATACAGATATAATCCTATACCACAATTAATGCAAGCATTGACTTAAAATATATTGGGCTTTGCCCTTTCTTTATTAAAAATTATATACATTGTGCTAAAAATACAATGAATGCCACATGAATAATGAAAGGAGAAATTAGTTCTTTAAATTGGTCTATTGGCAAAATGCCATTATTCATATTTCTCATTGTATGGAAATAAAACATTAAATTTCGAATTACTCAGTACGAAAATAACTAATGAAAATCCAGTTGGAATTAAATGTGCCATTTTTATGTTACTAACAGGTTATTCGTCACCCCGATGTACAGCGGTATATTCCTGGATCAGTCCTTGGGCATGAACAGGCGGAGGGACGAAGAAGATGAAGTCAAAACTAAAGTATGACACCAATTTGTATTTTTTTATAATTTACATTGTAAGACACCACCTAATATACAGTAGAGGATGGTGGCTAACAGATAGCGATGCGTGAGTGCTCCGGCAAATATCAAGTACTCCCCCACCATCCTGTCAATTGAACCGATCGATCCCCCCTTATCGAACGTTTCCCAAAAGTACTTTTCACAAAATTCAGTTTATTATTTTTACAAGGTACTTCAATACGAAGCTAGTTTTAATACTCAATTTATCTTTCTATAACTTGCCATATTTTCGTCATAAACATTCTGTTTAAAAAAACCCATGATTCCACAGGACTTGGAGACAGATAGCAATCAGGATGACGGTTCCCCGTGTTACGAATCCATCTCTGAACCCGCCACCGACGCCCACTTTGCCAGTCCCGACACCACCGGCGTGAAGCCCGTCGATCAGATCACGCACATCTACGCCTGCGCCACCATGTGGCACGAAACGGACGAGGAGATGTTGGCTATGCTTAAGTCCGTCATGAGGTAGGTGTTGCCGACCTGCCTAGTCAATATTATTCTTAAAACTAGATTTAAAATTTTTTCAACTTATATTTTTTAATCTCTTTTCTTTTACCAGGATGGATGAAGATCAGAGCGCACGTCGAAACGCGCAAAAGTATCTGCAGATAGTCGATCCTGATTACTACGAATACGAAAGTGAGCTTTAAAATTTAATGAAGTCGCTATAAATTTGCTACTGATTCAAATGCGGTATAAATCGTATGGTCCGTGTCAAACTGTTCCTTATTTTTTTTTTAGCTCACATCTTTTTCGACGACGCATTCGAAATGAGTGACGAGGACGAAACAGAAAATGTGGTCAACCGCTTCGTCAAATCCCTAGTCAAGGTTATCCTGGAAGCCGCTTGGTAAGAAGTGATTAATATTGTTGAATCAATATCTTTCAAAACGATATTGTTGATATTTTTGGCTTACCTGCACATTATATTTATTCATCCTATTCATTCATTATATAACACACGTTTCTCCTTCGTTTATTCAATAGCAAAGTACACGAAGTGAACCACGTACCCCTGAAACCTCCAATAAAGGTGCCCACCCCCTACGGAGGACGTCTAGTGTGGACTCTGCCCGGCAAAACTCTTCTCTACGCTCACCTAAAAGACAAGGGAAAGATTCGGCATCGTAAACGTTGGAGTCAGGTGGGATATACTTTGACAATTTCTAATAAATGTAAAGCAATTTTTAACCAATTTGTAAAGCTGCCAAAAAAATGGAATTGACAAAAACATTTTAAAATCTATTTTTATGGGCATTACCTCAATAAGATATTAACGGTGCATCATTTTTTCTCAATAAATCGATATAGGTCATGTACATGTACTACTTGCTCGGACTTCGATTGATGGACACTGACATGGACATATCCCGTAAGGAGGCACTGGCATCGAACACGTATCTACTGACTCTGGACGGGGACATCGACTTCAAGCCATCCGCTGTGCAGCTACTGGTCGATCTAATGAAAAAGAACAGGAACCTGGGAGCCGCCTGCGGTCGAATTCATCCTATTGGAACAGGTTTAATTTTATTAAATTAAATTTTTTTTTAGTTGTTCGGGCAATAATATCTTATTTTTGGAAGAGCATTGATTAATCTGAGGGATTCATCATAAATTTAAATTAATAATGTTAGCTAAAGTACTTACATTTGATTCTTTTTATGAACCTTCGATAAAAAGTCATCCGAATTTCTTATAATGGATTTATTCTTTACATCAATTGTGAACAGGAATGATGGTGTGGTATCAAAAATTCGAGTACGCCATCGGTCATTGGCTGCAAAAGGCCACCGAGCATATGATTGGCTGCGTCCTCTGTAGCCCCGGATGCTTTTCCATGTTCCGAGCGCAGGCTTTGATGGACGACAACGTCATGAAGCGTTACACACTCAAATCGAACGAGGCACTGCATTACGTCCAATACGATCAAGGTGGGTTCGAGTCAACGAGTTGAATTTCTATACTAGAATTCGAAGTCAATTAAAATCTAAAGAGTTAGTAAATGGTACTGTACGGATGTACAAAACGCTTCCCAAAAGAATAAAGAAATAAAAATAAAACGAAGGCTATATAATCATTTTAATTTGATTTTCATTTTGACCAATAGGGGAGGATCGTTGGCTGTGCACGCTGCTGCTGCAACGCGGTTATCGTGTGGAATATTCGGCCGCCTCGGACGCCTACACCCACTGCCCGGAAGGTTTCAACGAGTTCTACAATCAACGTCGTCGCTGGGTCCCGTCCACCATGGCCAATATCATGGATCTGTTGGGCGACGCCGGCAAGACAGTCAAAGTCAACGACAACATATCCACGCTCTACATCATTTACCAGGTTTACTAGGATTCAAAAGAATTAAATACACATTTACAAATACTGTGCAGTTGTTTTGTTTGAATACATGTTAATTTTAATTCAATTTTTTAGGGTATGTTGATGGTGGGCACCATCTTGGGTCCTGGTACCATCTTCCTCATGTTGGTGGGTGCGTTCGTGGCTGCTTTCAAAATCGACAATTGGACTTCCTTCTACGCCAACATTATCCCCATCATACTGTTTTTCATCATCTGTTTTTTGGCCAAATCCGAGCACCAGGTAAAATTTATAAATGATATAGTAATAGTAATTGGTAGAGTGCTACTCGTGTGCACTTTTATTGCACTAGTTAATTAATTGCTCAATTCGCAAATAGAGTATTGCATAATTGCAAACATTGTATAATTACACACAACTGTCATTAGCTTCAATATAATTAGGTAAGATTGATAACAGATTTGTGGTTCAAGCGTCGCAGGTTCGATTTCCGCTAGGGCTATCGTTTATTGGCTCGTTGGAATACTGAAAAAGACATGCAACTCCAACAGTGCTTAAAAAGAGCTAAATAGAAGTACATCATCTCATGTATCAACATTACTTTTGACCGACTTATTAATAATAACAAAAGAAGTCCATAGTTTCAGGTTCACCCTGTATATACCAATTTACATGTATACGACAAAAAATTCATATCTATTAAGAAATATCTTGTTTTGGTACAGGGTACAAAGCATTGATTGTCAGACAAAGCAACTATCTCCAGCGTGAGTGTGGATACATAGTTTACTATACGAGTATTGTCTGTTGTTGTTGCAATACGATATTGCTGTCTGTAGGTGTCCCGTTTTCGTCACTTGCACATAAAGTTCGTCACATGAAGAACTTTATGTGCTGCATGATAAATATTAATTGTATATTTATGTGTTGCAAGCAAGCTGAAAATAACTAAAAGCGTTTCACAGTTTATGTATTTACATGACATTAATTGTTACACTTTCAACGACTATTATCACCTGAAACGGTATGGGGAATACTTTGTTGCTGGCTTGTTAAAATTAAAGCTACGAACTCAATAAATATACTATGTATTAGACGAGCACAATACTGCGACTTCTTTCTTAGATGTGATTCAGCTTATCCGCAGTGCGGCTGATAGCTCGGGCTGCTCAGGAGAAACTTAGAAAGCGACATTCATGTCAGAGAAGAAGATTCTGGATTTGGTTAACTGCTATGAAATAATATCCATTCTACCCAAAACATGTTACATTTAATTACGAGAATATCGTTTACAACACGCGCATGTGGAAATTAATTTGAAATCAATTTTACTAATAATCAACTGGTGCACCTCACATACTGTGCGGTCAGTTGAGCAGTGTTTACAACTTTCTCTTAACTAATTTTACCAGGATAATTGTTATTTGTTGTGTACATTTTCAATTTTGTGTTAGAATTGATGTACAGTGTAAGTGGCCGTTTGTTGATCAAATATTTTGTTTTGTTGTAAAGTATCACTCAAGACAAGAAAATATTTGTCCCATTTCTACGATATTCTCTTGATATAAAAAATATTAGACTTTTGCCATCTTGATTGGAAATACTTTTGACGAGACGTAATTTATAAATAATTAGTTCATAATTTGTTAAAATAAATAGGTGCAAATTAATGTCAACTGAAAAGTGAGCGAGGTTAAAGAAAAGTCAATTTTGAGTTCAACCATGATTATATAAACTGAAAACGAGATCAGATAAGATTTGAGTCTCCTATATGTCGTCATAGTGAAAATTGGTGATGTCTCATATTATAGAATTCAAAAAAGATAGTCCTATTGTTCTAATCTTAATCTCAATCGATGCGTCCTTTCAATTGTATTATTTTTACTTCAACGACGTTAAGAATTGTTACAATCAAAAACAATCTGCCGCGAATTTCCATGGGCATTCTCAGTGTCTTGGTGTGTTTAGGGTCTTGAAGACAAAGTCTTGTTTTGAGTGAAACTAACTGGTCATCGGATCATCTGTCGCCGTCCTTTAAAAAATGACCGTCCTTGTCTTTCTCGTTTTATTTCCATCTTCGTCCGTCCCCTGTTCACGTCCACACCAACACACGCGCAGCTAATCGTGGCGCAGATTCTGAGTGCGGGCTATGCGCTGGTCATGATGGCTGTCCTGGTCGGTATATCGCTGCAGATGAGGGAGGACGGCATCGGTTCGCCCTCCTTTATATTTTTCGTGTTGCTCTCGGGCAGCTTCTTTATATCGGCCGTGCTGCATCCGCAAGAGTTCAGCTGCATCATCCCGGGTCTCATCTACTACCTCAGCATTCCCTCCATGTACTTGCTGCTCATCATCTACTCGCTCATCAATTTGAATGACGTCACGTGGGGCACCAGGGAGGTGTTGACCAAGAAGACCAAAGAAGTACGATTTCGCTGTTTTTATTTTTCTGTGGTGCATGATATTAATCTATTATCCTTTTCTCTTTCTTTTTTTTCTTCTCTTTTTTCTCCTATCTATCGTTTCCTTTTCATTCACCACTAAATTTATTTCTGGGATCTTTTCTGGCAATTCTTTATTGGAATCCTGATTTTCTGATTTTATTTCGTAATGTTTTCCTGGGAATTTTTCGAATGGTGTGGGGTTGCCTTTCGACCTGGTTGCTTTTTGGTTGTGCACAATTACTTTTTTTTTCGACTGGATCCGTTTGACTTTTCCCTTTTTCCAACCAACTTGCTACAAAAACCAAATCACTATATCCAATTCTCCAACTTCCCTGTTTCATTCTTCCTCGACCTCACATTTCACATACAACCACAAATTTAACTGACCACGACTCGAATCCATCCAAAATCAAATAAAATTCTAACCAAATCCAAACCAAATCCACCCAATATTACTACCTAAATCCTTCCAAAATAAAATCCAAACTACCAACCATCCATTCAAACCCAACCAATTCATCCATCATCCATTCCAATCATTCCACCACGAGTAGCTCATGTTTGCTCAATTTCTGACCTGCATCTACGCCCTGGTCATGATGGCCGTGCTTGTGGGAATCATTTTGGAAATCAAGTGAGCGCCAATATCAATCTTTATACTCTTATATAATAAAACTTACTTGCTGGTGTTTTTGCTTTGCAACCCTTTTCCCATAACATATCCCCGCTTAAATCCTGGAATAAAACTAACACGTTATTAATGTGTGCACCTGTCAAGATACGAGGGCTGGTTGGCTCCTTCAACATCCTTCACGGTCTTTCTGGTGCTCTCTATGATAGCGACGGCCTTGTGTCACCCAATGGAAGTAACCTGCTTGTTCTGGGGCTGGCTTTACTGGTTGCTCATTCCTTCCATGTACCTGCTACTGATCATCTACTCGTTCCTCAACATGAACAATGTCACTTGGGGAACGAGAGAGGTTGCCACCAAGAAAGGCAAAGAGGTGAGTTAGTGGAGGTGTCCTGACAGCTGAGAGATGTGCTCTAATGTAGCTAAACTGTTGGTAACTCTGACAGAATACTTATTATTATCATTAGAATTATTCTCATTGCCGATTGTGATATTGTAAAATATTATCGAATTTTTGGTAACAATAATTTGAAAATTTCAATTGATCATTTCACAAGGAATTAAATGTTATCGTTTTTATATGGGGTTTAAATAACTAAGTTAAAAGACTCGATTTCGGAAACGCTAAATAATCTATTAAAATAAAATTTTCATAATAAATTCATAACGAATTCATAATGAAATCGGGGCTGTTCCGGGACAGCACCGGACAAAAATCTATCCACGAAAAGGAAACTGAAGAAACAGGGAATGTAAATTTGCTTTTCTCATAAAATAAATTAAGTACTCCGATCGCGTCATCAAAATGGCGTTTTTCATTCTTATATCTTTTGAATACCGTTTTACTCATCTAATCTAATATCGTACCTAAAAAACTAGGAAGTGGAACGTGAAAAGAAGGAGGAGGAGGAGCGCAAGAAGGCGCAGCAGGGTAAGAGCAAGGTGTTCAACCTGTTGGGCGTCAAAGAGGAGGACGTAGAAGGCGGTTGCAGCGTCAATCTGGCCAACCTGTGTGCCTTTATGTGCTGTACGCACCCAAAGCCCAAAGACGAACAGATCCAGATGTTGCAGATTCAACACACACTCGACAAAATTAGTCGACGCATGGAATACGTGGAAAGGTAAATTGACGGTGATAAATGTTTAAAAAAAAATACAAATGTTCCCATTTGGAAAAGTATATAAGCTATGAGCATGAACTACAACCTGGTCTGAATATATCCTGGTTAAAATTTAAGAAGGATAATTTGATATTATTTAATGTAATGCGATTTCCTACATTATTTTTGGATACGACGGTGCTTATGAAAACGTTTCACTTTGCCAACTAGATCGGTGTCCTCCATAGTGCCCGGTGGTCTGCAAAGGAGACGCAGTACAGTCAGAACAACTAGATCGCGGTCGGCTTCGGGTGGCGAACGCAACGAAAATCTGTCAGTGGTCGAGGAGGGTGAGACCGAAGACGAGATTGACATTTTTGGAACTTCGGAGGGCAGCGAATCCAGCGAGGAACTCGGTAATCCATCACAGCTCTATGTCTCCCGTATCAGATCTAGGATCGCAACTTTACAATATATTTACGTGGGCATTGCTATATAATATAGTAATTGAACCTAAATTATCGCATTCGTGTGCTTCTCTATGTTACACAGACGGGAAAATCACCAGTTTTGTTCCTTAAAGTGTCATTATTAGTTAGTGTTGAGCAAAAAAGAAAAGCTGAAATTGCAAATGGCGCTGTAATTTATTGTCCTTTCAAAACGTTTGTCGCCAGGTGTCGCCTGTGTCACTTCCGGTGTACCCTCTTTTGATAATAATGATGACTTGATTTTTATTTTATTTTCATATACAGTAAATATATTTTAGATTGATCAAATTTTGAAGAGTTATCGCGCATCTTAAGATTTTTCTGGCATCTTAGTTCTTTTGTTTTGGAATTATTTGTTTTGGAACGCTAGTTAATTTTAAGATTCTTTTCACAATGGAGTTCTACATTTTAACGTATCTAATGGAAAAATCACTTATCAGTTTGGATGAGCATTCGATATTGGATGAATTGATTAATTAAGTTTGAGCAGATTAATTTGAAAGTTAATATTAACTTTTGCTTGTTGATTAAATCGTTTGAAACAGAACAAATCCCGACCCGCGATCCGATGGTCAACCCCCTGTGGATCGAAGACAAAGACCTGAAGGGACCCATGACTCACCTATCCGACCACGAGATCACCTTCTGGCAGTCGCTGGTGGACAAGTACCTGTATCCCATCGACGACGACAAGGACGAGAAGGCCAGGATCTCTGTCGAACTGAAGGAGTTGCGAAACAAGGCCGTCTTCGCCTTCTTCATGTTCAACGCTCTGTTTATTCTGATCGTGTTTCTGCTCCAACTGAACAAGGACGTCTTGTACATCAATTGGCCGCTGGGTGCCCAAACCAACATCACCTGGAACGAGGAGACCAAAACTGTAAGAAATTCGCGAAACAAATTTCTACTCGAAATCGTGGTGCGGCTTCCAAAATTAGTTAAAGGGCTAAACATCACCGAAACCCTCCGCGAGTAAAACTTAGAAAACAGGGTTATAAAGTTCTACAATGTGTATAGTGTATTTTTGGAATACGTAAATTGCGGCGTCGAAAGTATAACGCCATTTTATAAAAGAATTAATCTATAATTCCAGAGCATACAAGTAAATTAACAACGCGAGTCAAAATAAGCCAAAATATCAGATATTAATGAAAAATTGACTTTCGCCTTTATAGTCAGAGAATATATTTGTTGTAAACTTTCAGTTTTTTAATATGAGAAATCATTGAAATTACGAGACGCCCATGACAATTGCAAGATTCTCTTTTAAAATGTGATGTCTTTTTCAATAGCCTGTTTAAAAAAAAGTAATTTATTTATGTTTTCTATGCCTTTGCAACCGTTAACAGATTACCATCACAAAAGACTATCTCCATTTAGAGCCAATCGGTTTTGTGTTCGTCATATTCTTCGGCGTTATTATGGTTATCCAGTTTCTTGGTAAGACACATTAGACCCCTGCGTGCTGTCAATCTAAACATTTCCGTTACTTCAAATACAAGAAAGATCAATGCTACATTTTAATGTTTAGAAATTATATATAAATTCAAGAAAATTATAAAAGTTTTATAACAAAATTATACGTTATTGTGGTTATTTCATAAAAATGTTAAGCAACATGTATGTCGTACTTTAAAACTATTAGGGATGCTGTTCCATCGTTTCGGGACGCTCTCGCATATCCTAGCCAGCACGGACATGAATTGCTGCAACAGGAAGGCCGAAGAAATGACCAGCGAGGACTTCATTCAGAGACATGCCGTCGAAATTGCACGACAGTTGCAGGTAAAGTGATTACTGAGTAACCGACGACTCAAAATGTTCCACCATATTCCCCCCCCCCATAAATGTCGGGTCAACTTAAGTGTTGACTTTTAAAACCTTTGTTTACTTGGGCAGCGACTACGTGATTTCGAGGGAGAGGACAACACGAGCGAGGACGGCAGCCATAGCGGCCGAGCCGTGGGTCGGCGGAAAACCATCGCCAATCTGGAGAAGTCCATGAAGAAGAAGCAAAGGGTCGGAACCTTGGACGTCGCCTTCCGTCAGAGGTTCTTCACCTTCTCGGCAGATGCGGCTAAAGTCGAAGGTAAGATCTTTTAATGGATACTCCTGCGTCTTCCCCTATTTCTATATGTCTTGTCCAGGAACTCTTGTAACCGTCACAACACGTACACCTATATATAACCCAAAGAGACCGACTGCGCAACAGACTTCACCTTCAATTCGAGGAGTGCCCACTGTGCAGACATCATAGGAATCCTACGAGTGGTTCCCACTGTGCAGACATCATAGGAATCCTACGAGTGGTTCCCACTGTGCAGACATTATAGGAATCCTACGAGTGGTTCCCACTGTGCAGACATCATAGGAATCCTACGAGTGGTTCCCACTGTGCAGACATCATAGGAATCCTACGAGTGGTTCCCACTGTGCAGACATTATAGGAATCCTACGAGTGGTTCCCACTGTGCAGACATCATAGGAATCCTACGAGTGGTTCCCACTGTGCAGACATCATAGGAATCCTACGAGGGGTTCCCAACTAACAAATCTGTTTCGTCATTCGCAGGTACGCCTATCCTGAATGGCATGCGCAAGTTGAGTCTGCGGAAGGAGACAATCGCGGCGCTTGCCCATCGTCGCAGCACCGTCATGCATCAGCAGGGAGGCGGTGGTGGCAGCACGGTAGGAGGTGAGCGCATGCAGACGCTGGGCGCTCGCAATAGTGTGGCATCCAGCGCTAACCGACACCGACCCAGCCAACCTCGACTGTCGGCCGTGTTCGCTCCGCCGCCACCCAATGGTCACGCGGGCGTCGCCGGACACGCCAACGAGGCGTTCGAGAACAGCGGCGACGAGGACGAGAGAATGTCCAGGGTGTCCAGGCGCACCTCCTCCGTAGGAGAGATGGACGTTTAGTGTGGTTTTTTGTGTGATCCTAATATTGGGTGAGTGCCGTCTCGTACCCATTGCTGAATTTTGTCTTCCGCTGTGTGGTCCAGGTAAAAGCTTGGTTGTTCCGCGTCACTTTTTCTTGAATATATGACACATACTCGAGAAAAAGTGACGACGACAATCTAGACTTGCAAATGTGCCAGATGACCAATGTATGCAGCCGCTCCTTGCAACACATATTCCCCAGACAACGTGTTTTAAATGACAATCGACAGTCGGGGTTGCACTGCGAATCGTGGGCGTCTACAATTATGACTCTCTATCTACCAAAAACGATGAACAAGTTTTTGACAAAATTTCGCATTTATCAGAAAATTGCAATCCGCATAACGTGTAATAATAATACAAGTAGTACACATGCCAACAATATAGAAAATTTGAGGATTACATTTCATGCTTTTACATGATTTCTAATTTAGAGTTCATTAATTGGAAATTATGAATTTCTTAATTATATAACTGTGCTAGTTTTCCAAGTCGCCTGCAGAAATGTGAATCACATCTATTTAGACATAAATTATCCTAACAATAAATATTTCAATTGCAAATGGAAACTAAAAGTGCAAAGTAAAGCAAGTACATCTTCATAAAGAAATAATGTCATTGTTTGGGGAGGCAGAATTTTAGACACAAACATTTGCGTTACTCGATCTACTGAAATGCCCATTCAAAATGTGAGGAATAAATTAAGGACCAATACAATTTTGGAAGTGACAGTTTGACTTCAATAGTGGTCAGAGGAACGACTGCAAAACAATTTTAACCAATTCTAAATGCCCTCTAATGCTGGGTGGAATTGAAGTCCAATTGTTTACTATTCGAATAAACATGCAATAAGTCTACAAGTTTATAGTGGAATCCAAAATGATAATGTGCTGAAGTGGCAATTTTAAATTAAGTTGTTCATTTTTTTATATTGCTGTTAATTATAATTATTATTATTTTTGTGAAATGTTTGAAGTGATTAACTAACGGTGACTATGGTTGTCAAGCCTGTCAACTCAAATATGTGCTGAATTTGTGGAACTTAACAATAGTGTCTATACTATGGCATAGGCGGGAAATAACAAACCCCTGATCAATACAGGGGAATTTGAAATCGATGGGTTGGAGCGACGGAAGCCACCTAACAAAGATTTGCCGCTTTACAGGTTTACAAATTTGAGAAAACGCACGTATTTACACTACCAGCATCTTATAGAACTGCCAATACATGTAGCATTTATATTATCGATATATACGAATATATACATCTTTTTAATTATTGAAATATTGCTAGTCATCGTTTAATTGATATTACACACTGCCAGGTGTAAACTTCGAATTCATCTAACTGCATGTACCGTAGCACACATCGAGAATAGCACTCTTGCAGTTAAAATAGCATGCTTGACTTTTAATTCATTTATAAGTTGCCCTCCCCCTAAATGCTTGTTAGAAACATTTTACACTTTAAACGGTAGATCTATTTTTAGTTTCAAAATATTTTGCGACTCATGCTGCTGAGTTTACAACTACTTACTCGTACATGTACTTATGAAAACATTTTAATATTGGGATATTTGCGGTTCATGCAATTTATTTATCAGAAATATCAACATATTATTTTATATAATTATTTTATATAAATAAACTTCAACAAATTGTTGAAGCATAAATTAAAGAATGAAACATATGCATGTCCTGAATAGGTACATGAACACATTATCTAACAGCGCGAAGTAATTTCGATTATCATATTATTTTATTTAAATTTTGCTGAACACTGACAACGGGTTATATTAAAGTATGGGCATGGAAATGTATGGTATTGTCAAATCAGATTTGATCACACAAGCTGAATTATTCATCGTGTGTACTAAAAAACAACCCAATTCAAATTAAAAATATAGAAGCATTTGTGAAATGGAATGAAAATTAACGTACATGTTGGCAAGACCTTCCATTTTGAATTTCCACCATTGTTTACCTATTTTAAATTTGAATTTGGACTGGGTTGTCTTTTTAGTTCCCATCGATCCTGTACATGAAATGCGTAAGTCGCAAAAGATGATTTAGAAATCGTCAGTTCAGCTTTATTCTCTTGTGTCCCATGTACTAATTTCTTTTATCAACCGCGATTCCACAACTTAAGATACATTTTGTATTGGCACATATTTGATTTGACAACGCGATTGGCTGTAGTTGGGAAGTGTGAGGTGATATGTGGGAGGTTAGTCGAAGCAAGTCGAAACAAATGGTCAAATCTCGTCTCGACATTCACCCTCGAAATTCTATTGACGCGGGAGTTGCAAACGAATAACGGTCATAAAAATAAATTAGACTTCGTTTTCCGTTAGTCTAATCTTGATAAAGCTAGTGTTTTTGTATACTGAAAATGCTCAAAAGTGTATAAAATGAACCTTTTATAAAATTACATTCTAATCTCTTACAAGCCAATACATGGCGATTCTTTGATAAATTTGCGGTCGTTATTAATTATGTATGCCATTAAGATGAATAATTATTCTTTGAAGCTCTTGAGAAAATATTGGTGATATCGAATTGAAATTATCAGTAATTGTGTTTCAGGGTCAGGGCTGATGCAGATTTTAATTTTTTTACATTCGCGCGCAAATACAGAATCACCATGTGTCGGTAATTAGTATCGAATTGATGTAAATTTGTGTAAAAAATGTTTGAAATTATGTAATTGTATATTTGTCTATTATTATGAATGCCTATTAAAAATATGCGTGCATGATAAATTTAGTACGAAGTTGTATTTATTGTGTGTTAGTGGAGTGATAAACTCGAAGCTATTTTGATATACAGCTGTTCCCGAGTATACCACATACAAGGAGATTTTATTTTCTGTCCACTTTAAATAATTTCAGCCCACAGAAATTAGAATTTTCTGTTTCAATGGCAGTTAATTAGATGTGTAATAGACGTGATAAACAAAAATCATTTGAATCGATAGAAAATCAACACAAAACACCACAACCTTTAATTAAATAATTATTTTTAATTAACAAACAATTCGAAATTATAATAAGAAATTAATTATTGTCAAACATGTGACGCATCAGGCGAAGGTCACGGTGTGTGAAGCCGGCAAATTGAAATTGAGTTGGCTGACAGTCAACACCTGCGAAACCATAACAAATATTTGTATGACCATTTCCAATTGTATGTAATTTCCTTGCATTTTTATTAAGTCATTCAAGTAAGAAACACAAATCATTTTGAAGGTGCTAAATGGTATTCCCTGTCAATAGAATACAGAGTAGTTAACTCCAGGATAACATTGTGCACTGCAAATCAAATATTTAATGTTATAGAAAAGCTATCCACCAAAAAAATAAGACACAACGGAGACTTAATATAATATTGAAGCATGCTTTCAGTGTAATTAGGATATTATAAAACTGACCTGCTTAATGCTGTCGTAACTCAAATCTTCGGCACCAACCGCTTGACCATCAGCAGTGACCACATTCGGCTGAGCAGCCACGCCGTAAAATGTAATTGTGTCGAGAGGCGCACCAAAATCGGTAGCCGTTCCCTCTCCTACCGCAATGGTCAACGTTCCCTGAAGTAAATCAAGAGAAATAAATTACCGACAGCCGAAATTCAATGCCAACCAAGAACATATATGCTGGGTTTTATAGTACGTGCTTGTGATTGACAAGCAAACATGAGTTAGTATTTCTCACTGCAAGAAAACCAATTTTTTGGCACATTTTCATGCTAACTCATGTTTGCTTTGTCAATCACAAGCACTATAAAACGCCCAACGCCCAATAATATATTTAATTCAATTAATTGATTTGATAGCGACATTGTACAGACCTGGACAAGTGTGAACGTCAAGGTACCATAAATGGAATTTAGGCTTTCGCCATCGTCCCAAAATTGCAAGCCCTGTGCGTTGCCGTCTGCGTCCAGAGCAACCAGCAGGGAAAATGAATTTCCTCGGCTAAAACAGAAATGCCAAATGATCTATGTTTACCCAGGTTAATAATAGCAAGCACTTAGCTTAAGGCATTATTGAAAGAACATTATAACCCCGATTATATTTAATGGGAGAAATGTTAACTACCTGAGAGTTGTTGTAACGCCAGGTTCTTGCCGTGGAATGATGTAACCTCCGCGAATGTGTACTGGCGTTAGATCATCAAGTCCAGATGTCACTGTAATAGTGGTTCCAACCGTTGCTACTTCGATTCCCTAATAGATTGTCGTCGCAAGCATTAAACCCCCATTTGCATTCCTACTTTGACCAATTGATAAATAAATCAATAATGAATTATTACCGTGTAATAATCAAACCAGCGAGCTTCAGGCAGATACACGTCAACCGAAGTAGCTCCTTCGTCCACCACTGGAGAAATGTAGAGTGCAGATCCCCAAAAGAAATGGAAGTCGATTGTCCAAGTGTTTGCATCCTGTGGAAATCTATAGACAAACATACAATTAATTGTAAAGTTATTTGACCTGGCGTCTTTCGTGTTAACTCAATTGAAATCGGTTAGCGAGATAGTTAGCAACGATAGAGATGCCAGGGGACCAATAGAGATGACACTTACTCATGAGCTGGGCCTCTTGCTACTGTGGCACTGTTGCCAACTGATACGTCGTGCAACAATGTGTACAAGTAAGGCAGCAATCTATAACGTTCCCCGAGTGCTTGTTTGGCCACATCGATCATCTCCTGACCAAGGGAAGGAGGATCCTGTGCCTATGTTCACGTGTTTCAAATTATTAATTATTATTATTATTAGGACATAATACGACGGTAGCTTAGTCCATTTCATCATCTTATATATACCATATGTTGGATCTTTTATTAGTGTCAATGTTTTGTGTTTTATTGTTTCTGATCCAGTGAATGTCCTCATGGAAAGACGGGGATTAGAAATAATATTTTTTATAATTCAACTTACCACAGTTCCGGAGTTGTGGTTTCGACAATATGGATAGAATGCTCCAAGCTGAGTCCATCGGATACACAATTCCAAATTGGTGTCGCCATTAAATCCACAGATATCTGCTCCAACCTGCAAAAGTAATTGTTAACACTGATCATTTATTAAAGTATGAGGAAACACCTCATAATATAAAAAAATTAAATATAGTTATAATTATTATTGATTAATTATGACAAAAATATATACTCGCAGATATGTATTTGACACTAACACATAAAATTGTATATGCAAACAATTATAGCATACCAGTGGAATTCCAAAGAGATTGTATTCCAAAATGCCTTCGTAAAAACAAAGATAAATCATGAAGTATGTATTATTCAAACATTTGGCAATCGTTAGTGAAAGTATAAAGATTTAATTGACGAATATGGCAACCGGAGTACGATAACTAAATATTTTTGAAATAATATCTGCATGATTCTGCACGGTTAAAATTACCTGGAATTGAATCACGCATTGATTCCCAAGTGCTTTCGTTATCTCCAAGCCTATACATATATAAAATAAATATTATATAACAATCGATGAACAAAATTCATATTTCTTTCGCTTTATTGTTGCTTTTGGGTTTAAGCCAACAGGACTTTTTTTTAGGATTGTCTTGAGTGGAAAACTGAAGGTGAGCTCTTTGAGACAGACAAGATTCAACTTCTCCTTTAATTTTTATATTTTTAGACGAGACTTTTGGTACTAATGACTTGAGTGGAGCCATTACCATTTCTATGTTTAGATTTATTCTTGATTGCTCTACTTACCAGTGATTGACTGAGGTTCCAGATCCAGGAAACTGCGAGCGTGTTAGGATATTCGGTCGTTTTCCGGGAAATATGTTTTGCAATGCTCTACGATAAAATTAAATAACAAATTTATCTTTTTATATTTTTGTCAATACTTAATAAGAAATATAGCATCCGGAATTCCATTTGGGATCATGATTTGAACTCGAGCGGTTCAAAAGTATTTTCAATCTGAATATTCCCCAAGGCAGTTTAAATAGTTTTAGGATCTAATTGACTAGCAGATGCTTTTTGACATTTAACTTAATTGTCAAGAAAAACTCAATTTATTGACAGTGATTGTACAAAAAAGAATAAATTTAACAATCCTGCTAAAGTTTTCAGTTTGCCCATTTTCAATAACCGCCACAGAATAACCTTTCTAGAAGATTCATAAGTAATTTATAAAAGTAATTCATAAAGGTTCATAAAAATCATTTGCAACATTATAAAATCGGGGAAATAAATATATACTCGGAAAGAGGAATAAAATGTGAAATTTTTTGACGTTTATTCCCTCGTCCTGCGTTTGTTTGCCATCCGTTCCATGAACTAATGATATGACATCGAATAATGTACGATACGTTACTTTTATGATTTGATCTCATGATAAAATTTATGATAGCTTACGCGTAGGTGACCTGTCCTTCCGTATAACCATACAAATTGTGCACGTTATAGTGTTGTCCTAGGGTCTGTACAACATCCATGCAGATGGTCTTATCGAAGATTTTTCCATCGTCGGCCCCTTCCATATCTAAGAAAATGATTTGGAAACGGTAATTCATAGAGAAAGGTTTTTAGATCATTCTGAAATACCGATTCAAATAAATCGTAAGATCTATTACTATTAAGTCACAATGGCAGACTTTAAGTTGGGTTAAATTGTGGAGGCACCATGGATGTCTGCGACCGTTAGCTTATACCTTTTTCTGAAAAATACTTTAATAACAATATAATAATTAAGAGACACTTTTACTTACGAGTAGGATAAGGTGGATAGTTAAGGTTGTTGCTGGCGCAACCGGTCTCCGATCCGGCGACAAAGTTGGATGGTTCGTTCATGTCGATCCAGATGGCATCAAACTCTACTTTCTGGTTGGTGTAGTAGGACTGAAGTTCGGTGCTCCAGTAGGCGGTGGCGTTGACGTGGCTGAAGTCGGGAAAGTAGCACAGACCTGGCCAAACCTATTTTTAGAGCAATGACTCGCTTATAAAATGCAATGTGAACTACAAATATTTGCAACGTTTAATTGCTACGTTAAGAGTGCTTGTAATTAAATCCCAAATAAAAAGCAATCCGATTAAGCACGATTATCTTATAAATGATATTTTTTATTGAGTGATATATTTTATTAGTGGGGAATCTGCGTAATTGATTAGTTATTATGACCGCTTACCCTTTTTTGGATTATAGTAAACAATATATTTTTTAATTAAATTTTATTTCTGCTGATTGTTTATGATGATTTCGCGTTAGCCAGATATGGAAGACTATCAGAGCAGTGAACTCAGATGTATTGCTCATTGTATATAATGTAGCACATAATTGATACAATTTGATAATTGTAAAATATAATATTAAAAAAAATACAAGGGGACCAGAGGTTTTACCCAGTATAAATAAAATCATCACATAATTTGAAATTCTTAAACATTTTAAGAGACCAATCATTTTAAAATTGAACTTTACTTCTCCTTGGAGAATGGATCCATCGGCAGCTTTGACAAATATGTTCATGCTTAGACCGTCGTCAAGGGGTTGATAGTTGCCAATAAGGTCAGACGTGCTGGCTATACAGGGATCCTAGATTGGAATGAGATTATTCAATGGATCATCTTTATCCACTACGTGGTTTTGTAAAATGAGAAACGAATTACGTTTTAAATTTTGTTCAGAACTAGCAGATTAATATTTGAATAGATAGTTCGCACAAGTAAGGCACATGAAATTTAAGATACGTACGATGATTGGCATGTATCGAAGTCCGTTATCGTGCATCTCGCTGACAAGTGTAGCCAAATCGCTAAAACCGTTTGGATTAACGGTGAAATCCTTCCAGCCGTCGTACGCGTCGATATCGGTGACTTGAACGTCCTGTGACATTTTTAATTAGAAATGAAGCGATTTGCTACAATAATATAAATATTTTTTTGTGGATGTGATAGCAAAAAAAAATAATTCAAGTATAAACTCAGCATGTTCAAACGCCCGTAACTAAATCGAGTTAAGTTTGTGCATCAAAATCAGAATGCATACGACATTGATCTTGATTTTTGGTTAAACGTGTAGCTGTACAGTGTAACCTAAATGAGGCCTGCATGCCTATGATGTTTAAGAAGAATCGTACGTAGAAAAACATTGCAAACGTACATAGGGGATGTCATTGTCAATCATACTGTTCATGACTCCTCGAATTTCATCGGTGGACTTGTATCCGTAGCGGCTCAGCTGGTATCCAAGGAACCAATAGGATGACAATTGAGGACGACCAATAAGCTATATAATTTGAAATAAAATATTCTTTACCATACAGTTTGAAACATTTAATCCGTTAGTGTATTAAGAGATTCTTGAGCACAAATGGATACATAAGTGAATAAGGATTTGTTAAAAAATACCTTCGCATTTTGCTGAATGCAACACGAGGGTGCACAAATATTATCAGTTTATCTATGTTTACTGTTTGCTTCGCATTAATTTCACCGATTTTTGGTTAACGAGCAATTTTTGGTAATTGTCCAGTGATGCAAAAAACCAATATTACCGAAAGGTGCTGCTTGACCACATCTTCTGGCGTCGGTCCCAAGTAAATATAGAAGTCAAGAATTCCTCCGATGGCGCGCCAGGTAATCGCTGGTGCAGGTTGCAAGGCGAATTCTAAGAGTATAAAACAAATAGTAAAAAATTAAGATTAATTTATAGAAATTTCATAGAAAACTCACAAAAAAAAGTAATTCGAACAAAACGTAAATTACATAGAAAAAAGTTACCTTGAGCATTACTGTTCAATAGAAATACACCATTGGCATTTCCGTCACTCTCAATGTTGACATAGAATGGATGTACACCGTATAGGTTGTAGTCGTTCTGCAAAACACATACAGTTTATAACCATTAGCTACAAAAATACAGAAAACGTGAATAAAAAACATTCATGTCTGTTAATTCACTGTTAGAGGTATTAAACATTTTAAAACTACGATTAATCATCATCTTTAACATAAATCTTTCGCACAGTTGGAGGGTTGTCCCTGGCGAAGGCGGTCCACAGTTTATAATTTAGATCGTGAGGATACTGTCCGTGTCTCTGCTCTCCTAGTCCGTAAAGGTTGGAGGATGCAAGGGCTGAGGTGGTTTGCAGGAATTGGTCGGCAAAATTGAATCCGGGAAGATTCGTATTGTATCTGGCAAAATGAATGAAAGATTAATTTTTCGTGAACTTTTAAATCACCGGTACTCAATAGTTATTTTAATTCTCAATAATTTTAGACGGAATGGGGGTGACCCATTGTTACGCGATTGAACATTTATCGAAGATGAGGAAAACTGTATTTTTGTACACACTGTATAACTGTACACTGCAAAAAGTGACATTCATTTTTATACTAATTTCTCACTTACATCGATCAATGGATTTCTGAGAACGGATTTTTGTGCAAAATCTAAATGGTTTAGATAAAATTTGGCCCGCCCTTCAAAACGTACAATTGAGCATATTGTATAAGTCCTAAGAATCTTAGAAATCGTTTTGTGAAAAATCATTTAAATATTGATAAGTTTCATTCTTAGCGTAGATATTGCTAAAAAATCAAAACGATAGAATGATAAATGATTCAAATTTGTACAGCCATCAATGCAGTCGTCTCTTATTTTTGATTTTTATTATAAACTCATGAACGTGAAACCTGTAAGAAGGTTTCACGTAATTCACGTAATTATTCATAAAAAAATTAGCTGTTATTTTAGCCATTTTATGGACTTAATAAGAAGGAAAATTAAAAATTTAAGATTCCAAATAAATAACATTGAAAGGTATTGCCTATATCGAATTATCTTCATAAAATTCTGGGAATTTAAAAAAAAACCTTTTGCTAAGATTAGTGATTTTAAAAAGAAAATTATTTGAAAAAGGAAAACACAAAATCACCATTTCACAATAAATATGCAGTTAACAATCACAAGTCTGACGAGGATTGTATGCAACTATTGGCATTTTTTAAACCCAGCACAGTGTTTCATTATGTTTATTAAATGATTGCTCTTGCAAAACTATAAGATTTACTGTACTTTTAAAATTGCAAATCGGTAGATGGTGTTTGGGAAAAAGACATACATAATAGCTCCTGTCGATATGCGGGTGACGGTCACTCCAAATTGAGGAAATTCAGAAATCGTGACGTTATAATCGACATTGGTGGCTTTGGATGTCGGCTGGTTGTTGATTGTCACAGGAACTTCATAACGGTTGTTATTGGGATCGTCAATCTAATTGAGTGAATTTTTTTGATAAA
>JAQGBY010002147.1:0-24558 GCA_034698785.1 Mycogona germanica
GGTCGTTCGACCCCCGCCATAGGCCCCTCTCTTGGGGGCTGCTTGTGGGTACATATTGTAATTGTAATTGTAATTGAAGGTACAGCTGTCCGTGTGTTACACGTGGACATGGGCCAAACTATATGTCGTTAGGCCTACCCCAAAAACACCCATTTGCAACAATATCAAATGTAAAATAGAGAAGCGTACTTATAGAAACAAGGACCACAACAGCTGCAATCACTATGCCTGTTCTCACGGCATTTTCTTCGTCGAAATACGTCTTATAGTTGGCGATAACGTTGCTCCAGAAGCTTAACTTATTCGTCCTCGACGCCATGACAGTAAACAACTATTTCACATTTTCACCTGTTCACCCACAAAAATATTGTGCAGTCAGTCGCGCCACCAAGTGATCGATGGAGAAACTAATGTGTGCAGAAAATGCAACACTATTCTCGAAGCACTTCAAGACAGGGGTGCGTCAAGAATCGATAAGAATAGAAAATACAGCTGTTGTTGGAATAAGCGATAAATTTAGTAGCAGCCCATTTCGAAGGACCTCAAACGTCAAGCGAAAGAACGCGCAACGGCGCTTCTGGGTGATGACGTTAATCGCAGCATCCCGGGAAGATGGCGGAAAGAAATCTCGATAAATTCTGAATTTTCAAATCATATATTATTCGTCTAAAAGAAAAAAGAAAACTATTTTTAATGGTGCCGGACACACGATGTGTGTGTGAATTTATCAGTTTAAGATATATTTTAAAAAATCGATTTCATGTATTTATCGACAGATCGAGAATAATTTTGAAACACTAAGCGGCAAAAACGAAGCAAACTTCTTATAATTACCAAAGGTAATGTCAAATGAAATAACTTATTTTTCATTTACCTTTTCACGTTTTGTTTCATGGATAAGTTATTTTGCTTTGGCTGACAGAAAATCTATCTTGGAGGTGCAACATGGTCAAACAGATTTTAGAGTTGAAAATTTCTAGCGTTGCCATTTAAAATATTTCCTCGCACGTCAAAGTTTGCTCATTAGGTCCAAACAAGATGGCATTTCCATGGAGCAAAACATGAATGATCACTACGTGTAGTGATAATTGTACTTGAAGTAAAAACGTGTCTCCTAACTAACCCCTAATTTCTGTTGAATCTTATTACACGCTGTGGACCAAGAGGAATATCAAAAAGGACAGACTAATACAATCTGTTTTGATTTCAAGTGGGGCACTCGTTTATTCGGTTCTGGGGTACTGGTGGGACCACTCACCCAGTTCATCAGGTGCTACTCTAGTGAATGAAAGTTTTTTTTAAATACCAATAAACAGTTTTCATACGTCCATTTCGAATTCATTCGGTTAAAATATTTATCATTATTATTTTTTTCCAGGTCCAGGTCTCTAAACTTGACGTCAGTTACTTCGGACGCTTAGAAAGAAAAAGTGGATCCATTCGTATACGGTAGATGTGTTGTTTTAAATGGCCTCGCGTGATCTTTTTGCCCCCGCCCAATCCAATGCAAGCTCGCTTTAACGTTAGCCTGTCACGCACATCAGGATATCGCCACCCACCCCTCTACCGGCAATCAACTCATGTCCCCCCCCTCCTGTCAGTCGCAGTAAAAGCTGCATTGCCAGTCTCTGTCTAGCTGGCTACGCCAAAATTCGCTCATTTTTAGTGAAAAGTTACGGAGGGGTGCATGCAGAAACGCTGGGCCGTCATCACACCGGGAGCTATTTTTGTTGAGTGACGAGGCAAACTGCTGTCTCTATGCCTTCCCGCGACGCTCCAGCGCTAGTATGGGATGCGCCTTCAGACTAGGACCGTGGAAAACATGAATAATCAAGGTAAGACTCCATGGTGCCCGGAATCTTTTTAAAAATGTAATTAGTTTCAAAATTTAATTGGATCAAAGAAATATGATCCAAGATCCCAAACATGGAGCAAACTATTTTCCTGGAATGAAATCGGAATTCTTATTTGTGCTATTTTTTCGTCCGGTACGGAAACTAGATTTTCCTTGACAAAAATTTTTATTGCTCCCGGTTTCATATTCATCAATGCGAAATTCGTCAATGCTATCAGTTTTCGAGATACCGATTACGTAAACAAATGAATGTATGGGATATAATGCTGCTGAGCATGGATTGCATAAACGGGTACACAAACAAAATTGTGCGACTTTTTCTGGGACTAGCGCCCATACAACAATGGTGGACACAAACGTGAGTTTCCTAAATTAGGATATGAAGAATCCGTGCTGCAATTATCTTCACTCCTATTTTTAATTTTCAAATAAATTGCTCGATTAAATGTTCATTTTCCGTCAAATAATGTATATTCGGTATTGTGGAAGCGTGACCAATATCGCGGTTTCGATACCTTTTCGATTTTTCCTTTAGAAATGAGCAATGCAGATGTACTCCGTAGGTATGTTGGTGGCACCTTCGCCTCACAGTGGCACGCACTGCAGGTATTATTTAAAGAAATACACAAATAATTTTGCATGTGCGATAAACAACCAGCAACGCTTGCACAAATTCGGTACATACAAAATGGTACAAAATCGGTACAAAATGAGGAAAAAAATTAGAAATCTAATAATATCAGAATTACACAAAAGAAGTAAAGTTAAAATCGCCAAAAAGAAAATATGGCAAAAGCTCCACAGTGTCGTAGTAATCGTATTTTTAAAGAGAATTGCGACTTGATATAAAAGTTGTTCCAGGTGAGCGCTGAGTCTTCTGGAAACAGAGACATAGTTCGCCACTCTGGGTAACTCTAAAAAATATAAATTCTAAATCATATCTTTTGTTAGTTGTTCAAAAATTAGAATAGCAAATTTTAATATTTTTCTCAATTGGTATAAGTTTAGCCAAACATTGAAATAGTCGCTAAGAAGAGATCATTTCACCTTATAAGCAGTGGTAGAAAAAAGACTTGACATTGGACAATGAAGCTTGATCCCCCGTTATCTCTAGAGACGCCATTATACACATTATATTTCAATAGATGATTCCTGGTGTTGTCGCGAGACGATTTGTGTCGGACACCGATCTGCGACTACTCCCAATCAATACAGTCGGGCTTGTTACGCCGAGTTGATCTACACCCGTATATTCTAGCAGACATATCAAGGTTCAACACTTTGCGCTTTGGTCCCGAGCCAAGAAAAAAGCCAATGGCGAACCAATCCGTGTTACGCGCGCACATCTTCCTGAGACCAACCAGGTCATTGGATCATTGGAAACTGCGCTAAATGTGCACTGTATATGTATCATATTCAAATATAGTTTGATAAATATTCCCCTGACCTCCATTAGACTGGCATCAGTACAGGACAGGATAGAGCTCTGTTAATCTGCTGTCTAAAATTAAAATTTCTTGAAGCTCCATGGCACATCTGTACAGGATATCAGATCAATTGTTTATGAGCAACGCTTTATCTAAAATTTAAATTTTCAATTCATGGAGCCTGTTCGAAACGAAATCTTGACCGACTAGGAACACACAACGCAAATGAAAATCAATTATTGTAAAATTATATCAATCGGTGGGAGAGTGAATTATTTTTTCTTGATACTTTCTAAATAAATAATTTTGTTCGAATTCCTTACCAGTGATTACAACTATTATGTATCACGTGTGCTATGAGAAACACTTAAATGGACCACCGAACCCACGCCGCGCATTCGTTCTCCTTCCACCGCAAGAGTAGGTCCCACATTCCCCGTTCTATTTGCAACATGCGCAATGTTCTGCGCGACGACCACGATAAATTATGCTAATTGTCGCTGCCACATGAAAAAATTATGCAGCCTTGAATTAATCGTGCGTTTTGTTTGCTGGCCCGAGGAGGACACGTCCACTGTAACAGCCCACGCGAGACTATATGTAGGATGGGTGGGGTGGCGACGCCGCTCTTGGTGACTGTACGTACATGTAGGAGACGCGCGGAACCCAAATTATCACCGGATCAAATCGTGCAAATGGGCCGACCGATTAATTGGTCTGTGAAGCGCCATGTGATGTGGTTCCATCCGTACATCTAGTCTGCGCACTAAACTAAAAAGAGATCGCGCTATACAGCTGTAGAGAAAGGGAAGGAGGAGATAGGAAGAATTATACGAAGTTAAGGCACATACATGGCGTCGCTCTATAAAACCGTCGGGGAGTTTTCCCCCATTTTTGGAATCGAACGTTTCATCATGCGTCGCTTTTTTCTTTTTTTTTTTGCATGGCTCGATACCTTTGAAAATGGGAATTCTGATGACATGGCTTGTCAGGCGTTACCGCGGAACGTAATTACCGTTCCGAATCTGCAGACCTTCTTTTATTGTCCTTTTTTACTGTCGTTTTTCAGCCAGCCTTTTTTCTCCCTAGAAGAAAATACACACACGCGCACGTAGTAAGCAGATTACGCACAGCGCACGTCATGCAACTGCCCTGGGAAAACTTCAGCTTCGCGTACCCTCGTTAATACTCTGAATAGGTGAAAAGCAGGTCGGAAAGTTAATCTGTCCTCCGCAAATATGGAAATGTAGTTCTCCATGTACCTCTCCCCCTTACATGCACCAGACTATTCTTTTTATATGAGTCTGACTCTAACAGCTTTCTATTGTCTAACGTTGAAACCCTGTTATAAAAACCTTCATTAACACTCGTACAAGTTGGCTCTCACGAGATGTAACCAAGATATTACATTTTTACTTTCCTTGTTTCCGTATGTCCAAACTCGGAGTCATATTCATTTAAATAACAACCGATCTGTTAAAAGCAACAAACTAATTCATTCCCAATTGCTTGTTTTTACAGACGAGGAAGGCTCAAAGACGGCTCCATTAACACCGGCCAATGATGAATGTCCCGCCATATTTTTGGACCTTGTCAGGTAGGCCCACTCTCTTGCCTATAATAAATTCGAATAGGCAGTTAACACCGGTATAAATTTATGTTCACATTAATAGCATTTTACCTGAACCGCTGCACAGTCAATCTGTACGGAATTCCGGGTTTGAACATGTTGTACTGCGGTTATTATCGAATGTGTTCTAGTTCGCCTTCGTATTCAAACTAGGTGTGCATGTTTCGCGAATCCCGATTTATGAACTGCGAGTTTTTTAATATACCTGCGTTTCGCACGGAATTTTGTGAATTTAAGGACGTCGATCCAGTGTGGAACCAGTTGGGTCTCAGTAGGATTTCACACGAGATTTTCACGGCTACAGTTTAATCACTCGATCAGAAACGCTCATCATTGTGTGATCGACAATAGTCGAAGAGCGATTTTTTTTCGAGCGGTCCTCTAAACTCTTCAGATCTCGCATGTGTGCACCTTGTGACGAGTTATCAACAACTCTTCTGGCATTCTGTCAACTGGCAAAGTCGTACACGCCACATCTATAGCGATCCCTGCTGCATAAAAACCCCCTGCCCTACCCCTTACACCCTCTTTGCCCCAAACTATACCTCATAATAATTCCTGGTGACCTACTTTGCAGTAGTAGTTGCTCGCAGCCCTCCACTGTTCCCACCCACTTTCAAATCCGCATTGCAAAGGTGAGCTAGGAAGCGGGTAAAATATTTTGAGGGTGAAAGATAGGATTCCAGCCCATAATCTGCTCAAACATTAGCTTCTGAGTTGTTTACAATTTCTTTTTTTCTTGTTTCTTTTTGTGAAAACATACTTTTTTCGTCATGCATCTGGAGCAGATGCTTTCATAAGCTTGTTCGAGTAAGGTCTAGAAAAATCTAGAATTACTCTGTTATTACAATTTTTAGGTTATGCTTGGGCTTGGGCGCATTATTTGTTTAGAACAAATCAATAACTGCCCTCACCACATTACTAATTTGACTATTGATGTTTCGATCTGAATGGTCCAAATTGCAGCAAACGTTCTTCATGCTATTGTCGATTTTTAACTTTTGTCTGCGATAGTACATAATCGCTTTTCTTGTCTGAATGTAAATTTGTAAGATGCTATTTTAACCTAGAGCACTGCTGTAAAAATGCTAAGAAACAGAATAATTTCTGCGTAAAAATATTTCACAAAAGTTCAGTTTGGTCGCCCCTAAGTTTGATGAGAACGGCTCGGGTCTCATGGTGTTCTGCCACACGCGAGTTTGACGACGCAACCGACAACACAGGCCGATCGAGAGATAAGGCTGCGTGGTTCATATTGCGGCCATGAGCGCACACGGCTGCTCCTGTGTATGTGTATTCCCGCAGAAAACGAAATATTGGTGCCGACTGTCGGTTCTAAATTTAGATCACTCATTTTTTTCTTCTTTTCTGTCTTCAGTGGATGCAATAGAGGCTATATACACTGGCAGAGTACCTGACATATTTTTTGAATGCGTGTTTGGCGTCAGCTCTTATACAGTACAAACGCTTACGTACCCATACTACATGAACTGCATGAAGTGTAGAAACTGGACCGAACAAGTATGTTTGACCCGCCTTGCGCTTTGCTGATGTTCAAAGTTCCCAAAATCTATTTAAATATACAATATAAAATAAGGAAGTAAATGAAAGAGAATTAAGATGTAAATAAGAAAGAATTAGGAAGTCAATAAGAAAGAATTTGGGGATGAATAAGGCAAATAATTATAAATATACTTTTCCACCATATAATATCCAAACGTCAAATCTCTTATATCAGACATGACTCCTCGATTGATCTACAATTTCTAGCCAATCGAATGATGCATTCATTCAATGGCCGGGTTCGATCCCACACTTTTGCGACACCAGATCGATTTTAACGCTCTCAGTGCAATTTGTACCACAATAACCTACACACGCAAGAGCAACGTGGTGAATGTCGATATCAGCTGTACGTGCGCATGGGCCAATATATACATGTATACTGGATAGTCCTACAACAGTCATACATTTATACCGTACACATTGTGATAATTTCCATGCGCACTGGACAATGCTCACAAAAGAAAATCGATGGGTGCACGAGGCCTGCCAAAGATATATGCCATTCAGCGTCACCCGCGCTCCTTCCAAATCGCTAGGCCTATCAGACGTCGTCGAGTGTTGGCCCTCAATCTACCCCGAGCGGAAATCTATTTTTAGTCGGCGCCCGCCTGACCTAGTAGCGGCGGCGCACATGGCCCGGCTCTATACTTCTCCTCCAACTCACCCTTCCGCCTCCTCCTCTTCCTCCTCCTCTTCCTCCTCCTCCTCCTCGCCCAATCAGCTGCCTGCCATTTTGTCTTGCCTGTCCCACCTCCTTCGTCTTCACCACATCCCCGGTATTCAGCTTTACCGCCGAGGGTGGCCCTCACTGATTCGGCACCCGACAAACGGCTTCCGTCAACCGCTGGTTCTCGTTTCACAACGGGCGGGCCCTCTCAAAATCCCGACCACAAACTACAACCAACCCTTTTTTAACCATTGAAAACTATTTACGCTTCAGGAAACTATTTACTCTTCCAAATAAGATAGAGACAAAATTGTGACGCAAGAAAAGTTTCGAAACTATTTTATTTCAATCTTTTCTGGCTGCGTTTTTGAAATCCTCATTTCCAAATTTCAACTGCATTTATTTCACATGATATAAAATCATTAATAATCTATTCGTACGTGCTTAGTTTTTGCGCAGACCAAGTTTTCTGATAGTTTGCGACAATTAATTGTTCCTTCAACTTTAGCGTAACACGATTCGATTGACCTATTCTCGAGTACTGATTACATGAGCCCCAAGGCTACATTTTGGTGTTCGATACACTATAATTGCAACCGAAACTACTAGTTCTCTTAAATATCCAATTAATTTGATACACTTTGATCCAATTATTTCTGCCGTTTCGCCTACACGTTGGAGTAGCAAAAATCTTTAAGGGTGCCAGTTGTCAACTTGTAAGATGAGAAACATCACGTTCTCCATAAAGTGGATACTCATTAATAAAGAGTAACCATCCCAGCTTCCGTGATCTTCATGCTTTAGCCACGGGCCTTCACGTCGAGTTGAAGAATTAATTAATTTTGTGTATTTTTGTTAGTCGTTGGGTATTCATAAACTCATTTAAACGGCTATTCATAAAGAACTGTGTTTACTGGGGACAATGAATTAAATTCGGTCCATATCACCTGTTCCCCAGCACAACCCTGTTGGCAATCCCAATATTCAAATCACAATCAATTTGTTTGATTGCTGTCATGTTTGTTTCGTAACATCTGTTGATGTGTTGACATAGGGCGCTTCCGCTGAAATTTGAATATTTTTTATAAATATAATAAAAGGCGGCAACTTTAATTAGACTAATCGAAATTTTAGGTCACCAAAATATTCAGTCCGATAGATACCACGTTTCCGTTACTGATTAAAAATACGGATGCAAATATGAGTGCGGATATGTTAAACACGGATAACGGATGCTGTAGCGGATGCGGTTGTGATAGCGCTAGCGATTGCAACCTGTTCACGTGGTTAGTATATTTTTCTTCTCGTCCAGAGCTACTGGAGAATAGCAGCGACGCCAACATTTCCCCGCAGTTCCCCAGTACGTTAATACGGCTGGCTGCCCCTTGTTTGTAGGCAAATACACAGCACAGCTATGCTGTAGGTGATTGCTCAACAAAGGTGGCAACGTTCCGTGAATGTGGGACGTTTTGCTGGCGCTGGTGAAGAGCTGCAGGGGAGAGTGAGGCCGGCTGATCGATAGTGCCTCGCGAAAACGACAAATGCGTCACTGCTGCACTCTAGCGGCAGTCGCAACCTACACGCTCCCCGAGTAATAGCCAGGACTCGGATAACATTTCCCCTGACTACAGAAATAATAAATTTAACGCTTCCTATGCCGATTTTTTTTACCTGCTTGGGAAATAGGAAAAACATTTTTCAACACGAAATGTACGAAATGTTTTTATTTTTAAATCGAATACGCTTGATGCGAAATTGCACTCTTCTTTTTTTTCCCCATTCCAGCTCTCCACCTATGGGTGGCCTCATTCCACTTTAGTCGGAAGGCTTCGGACTGTATCCATTTCCATCATCACACGCGTGCAACCTACTCCCCTCCGGGGCCCTCACCACTTCGAATTTCCACCCGGATCGATTGAAGCCGAGTCGTAGACATAGAAATAAACCGACCAGTTAGCGCGTCTAGCTGTTACATGGTACGGGTTACCCCATTCCCTGGTAGAAATTTTGCTCACATCGGGTCGCATTATTTTTGCTCAGTAATAACGAGAAGCGTACTGATCCCATAGGCCCGGGTTTCGGAGCCGTTAATCTGCAACGCTGATTAACGACTCCAGTGCTCCCAGAGTTTCGCCGGTGTGCAGCTGTCCTAACGGAGAAAACAGCGTCATCGTCCCTCGTTTGCCAGTGACGTAACGAGCCCGGTGACGCGGTGAGGGGGGCGGGGCAGCATGCCGCATTCCCCATCCATGCGCAATGGCTTTGTCCTAATGCGGCAGAAGCTTGAAATCGGCCGTCGACGAGCGCCACCTAGCGCTGACACGTGGTGCTACTGATGCGGAAGCTTAAACACCCAGTTATTAAGACGAAGCATCGTCACTTTATTGGCGCCACGTTGCGGTCGCTCAAATGCCTTTTGCCAATAGTGACACAGACCGTTTTTATAAATATCAAAAGGAAACAACATAATTAATAGTGGTAAATTAAGTAGCTCTTTCGGTAAATCAAGTAGGCTTCCAACTCACAGTTGTGAAAACACTCACGTTTAAATTAGGAGAGTAGTCACGTAGCTGATTAGATGACGTAGCACGTATTTGATGCGAAAAAGATATAGTCTTTAAAGTAAATAGCGTAGAAATTGAGTGATTAAATATTTAGCGAAGTAGAAAAGATTTATTTTAAAGCATTTATCAAATGAATTTGCCATTCATGGATGCTACAGAATCAACATCGTGACTACACAAAGTTTATATTGATCAATGGTGTGTGTAAAGAGCGGTCAGAATGAAATGTATGTTGGTGCCATACAGTGTATTGACCATAGCAAACGCAAATGCGTGTTTAAAGGCTGTAATAAATTTAGCTCTTACTATAGACACGCAATGAGAACAGAGTGTGCACGCTCTCATCAATGCTCAGAACATCAAAGGGTCTCGTTTGCAAGCGCAGGTTCAACAACCCAACCCCCACTTGCGGATTGAGAGAATGTCGTCCAGGTGACATTGTTGCCTTTCGTTTTTGCGGGACTATTACAATTTCTGGCCGCCAGCCAGAACGGAAACGTTTTCATTTACAGGTGAAAACCAGTAACAGGATTGACTGCGCATCCCACCACTTCGCGGCGCTAAGAATTGAACACACTTTGTATGGGTGGGAAATCCATGGGCCGGTTCATCAACGCTTTGGTGCGCAGCCCAGCGAGCGTGGCTATACCAAGGGGTGGCGGTGATGCGGGTGGGCGGTCGGACGGACGTCAGTAGCGCCGCCCAGTGCCGGCGACGGTCGTCAGGAGCAGCAGCAACAGCAGTCTCGTGTGCTCGGCGTGTGTGTGGATCGTCGTCGTCAGTCGGGGGGGGCGCACACATACCACATAGCGTTTCCCTGGTAGTCGAGCGACGAGAGGCGTTTCGTCACGGCACCACACTCTAGGATATGGGATTTCGGTCGGCCAAGAATGGTGCGCGTCCCCGATCGACCCACTGACTCCGTTTCGGAATCGTGTTGTGGATTAGCGGTCCGTGCGCGGAGGACCGAGCAGCGCCTTCCACGCTGACCAGATATGTCCATTTATAGGTAAGAGAGAAAGACAGAGTGAGGGCGCCATATATACTTTACCACCACCTCCTTGACTCAATATCCGCCGTCCACCTTTTCTTCCTTATCCTTCAAAATCATTCTACCTAACACTATTTACTATTGCTAAGTGGTTTCTAAGGTTCACTTGCTTGTCTCATTCCCTGTTTCTAGACTGCAAACTGCACACAGTCGATTTTTCGAAACATGATTTGCATTTTAGAGTGAATTTTTTGTTCCACGCAATTCGCCGCAGCGACACCCGAAATTTCGTCCTCTTTCCTTTCGCTCCTTTGCCCCCTCCTCCACCACCTCCACATCCCCTGCAGCTACACACTCCATCTGTATTGACGAGATAGTAGACATACCTCTCCCCTAACATGTAATACAACGGCTTAGCCGCTGGCATGTTCCTAATACATGTTTGTTCCTAATTGACCCCGGCGGGTCATTTGCGATCAACGAAATTAGCGAGGCTGTGGCTCGGGGTCGGCGGCGGTTCTGGTGTGTTGGCGCACATGGTCTCGCCGTGTTCCGCCTCCCACCCCATCGCTTCCGCTTCTGCTGCAGAGTCTGCCGCAGAATAGTCAACTGTCGACGTAGGGGGGGGGGGGGGGGGGCGGCGAGGAGGACGGTGGATGGTGGGCATGAAATGGTGGAAATTGGGTGATGATGTTGCGATCTATCTCGGTGCAACAGTTGCAGCTGTGTCTTTGTGTGTGTCTTCTTTTTTTTTGAGATTGCGGAAAATCGGCTCCGGATTAGGATCACTTCGGTGTCCTTGCAAAGAGAAGGATGCATCACCATGCATTGTGTGACGAACCTTCATCCGTCCTCACCACTACTAAACAGTGGTTACAATGTCTGCATGACCCAGTTGGCATGCGCGCGGTGTCCAATGGCGGATGCGAATTGCGCTTTTCGGTGCAGAAAGTCACCACGAAAAGCCATATATACCTTGCTTGATGTGGCAGGATCTTTCGCCATTCCTTTTAGCAACACGCATTTCTTTTCTTAACGAGACTGTTATATCGCATCTCTCGCATTTTTGTTCTTACTGAGTACACTCTGACAGTTAACAATATCATCTTTCATATACAGCATACTGTAAATTTAATCTTCATTTCCAAATTTTTATTCGTGTGTTATACTAGATAAACAAACTCTTTTAATAATGAACGAAGCGTCTAGTGTTGGCGTTTTCTGTGCTCCATCTTACCCAATTGACCCGAGTCTCATTTTTTACACGCATTCAAGGATACATTAGACCAATTTCCTCTAATTAAGTTACTTAACTTGTTTTAATGGAAATATAGTCCATTTATCTTATGTTTGTCTTGTGTAATAAATTTTAATGCAATTGCTTTTTTACATCTTTAATATTAGCTCTGTGTATGTATGTAATGGGTGAAAGGGTCGCTGTCTGAATACGTCGATTTGATTAATAGACCACTTTGTGCATATGGCCTATGTGTGGCAAATAGCATAATCTGAACTTTTATTGCCGTTATTTTCCATCCCGGATTATTTTTCGGAGAGCAGCTACATACACACACATGACATGCAACGTTGCCTTGTTGATTTGAACGCCCACGGCTGTAACCGGGTTGCTTCATACGCTCGTATTTGCTATTACTTAACGTCACCAAGGGATACACTCACTCTAACAAAAAAAACTCGTTGCTACAACTGTGCAAGCTATTGCTCCATTTTCCCCGTTACCGCTAATATACTCAAATACTAACTTTCAGAGAGATGCAAATTAGTAGGTTAAATACAGATCTCGCTTCCTGGAAATTCAATTCTTTTTTCAAAATCAAATGTAAACAATAAGAGCCTAACAACGCCCTTTCGTCGGGGTCGCTCCCCCTTGTTGGTTGACAAACACAGCCAGCAAGACCCTGGTTATTCACAGGGTCTGATTAGATTCAGATTATACACTGTAGCACGTTCGACTACGGTGTGCCTTTCCTACTAATCCACCATTTGTTTTACACTACATTTAATAAAAGCAACCGCGTTCTCGAAGGGATTTTGCCCAACAACTATCAACCATCAAGCTTGGGAGGGTTCAAATATACAATCAATTACTATTCGAGCATTCAATTTTTCCTTTTTTATCTTCTATCACTGTGGTCAGCCGCACTACAGGAGTTTCTGTACCCCTCTTGGTGCTTAGGCACTAGGTGACGGGCACATTTTCACCAGTACAATTCAGTGCTGTCCCGAATTCACCATTTCTGATTAATATCATCCAGACGTCCTAACAAAAATAATAAGGGACAGCAAACCACACGTGTTACGTTCGTCGGAGTGTAGTGGTTAATGCTGTCAGGTTATTTTGCGATATTTGGAGGATTTTTTCTATTTCTGTCTATCTATCTGGCAACACAGCTCCTATGCATGCCCAGGCAGGCAGTCCATGCTCGCTTTGCTAAAAACTTCATTCGACATTCGAAACGAAGTCAGCGGCTTCAGCGAAATGGCCCAAGGAATACAATGGCATCTTCGAGTTATTGATGACCCGAAATTAGCTCTCAGGGTCGCGCTTCCAGACCATCTTTTCTCGTTTACCCCAACAGGGCCATCAATTGGCGCAGCTTCGGGCTGCCTATACGAGTGTGCGGGTTCTTATCGTTGCATTCCTATACAGTTCACGTTTGGAAACAATTGTCATTCGGACCGCTAGAATGCATTTTTTTGTCTGCTTCGGTTGACCAAAATTTTGAAACGATACCCGCCTATTGTTCACAAGACACTATTGCCATGTCAACTTGACTTGACGCTCGCTCGTAGTTTCAGATGCATGCTCATTGATAATATGATTTTATTTGATAGAGTTGCTAATAAAAGTGGCATACGGCATTTTTAAATTTGAATTTTAAAAAATATAAAAATCGAGCAAACGCTAGTTAGAACACAATTGTAGCCGGAAATGAAATTTTGATTGAAAATTTAAAAATGTAAGGTTATATAGTCAAAATTGAGTTTAGTTTCCAGTGGTACCTTAACCTTATTCAGCGAACAAACCCATTCCGTTAAGCGTAGAATGTATGAACAAAATTGTAAAAGAATACGCCGATTCGGATATGGTTAAGTAAAAGCTTACCACGCTACTCTCCATCATAATCCGCGAAATTTGAATAAATGAAGTTTTAGATCGTAAACTTTCGCCACAAGATCATTTTCGAGTGAATCTCATTTTTCTCTCTCCAGTTGTGTTCGATAGCAACGGTGCAATAGAAATTATTATTAAAACCGAAAAGAGGGACTGGAAGGTCTACGATCTTCCAGTCCCTCTTTTCGATCTAAACCACAATTTATCCACATTTTAGTGGATTATGACGGAGAGTAGCGAGGTCAGTCAACGAGAACTTCGCGAATATCAACCATACCGTATTTCACTGCAACTTTTGGATTATGTCGCTATGCTATCTAGCTTTGTGCTATTATGTAAAATATATAACCGGAAAACGTCTGGACTTTGATATGCTGTACTCGTGGAACTCTAAAAATGCATTCGCCCGGCATGCATATTGGTGGTCAGGATCGTTATATTCAAAGATGTATCCAGGGTTTCGGATGTCATGGGAACTTCTCCATTCGAAAACAGTTTTCGGTTTATCTTTTTTGCTTTGATTATTTAAATTCCTGAATTGGAATAATTCATTAAACCCTTAGATGTGTTTGCCTTCAGGTGGAGAGTCTCAGGAAGATATATGATGAGCACGAGTTATATAAGCAACTATTTACAACAGTGTTTTTGGAAAAGTGCCGACCGAAGTCTGGCACATGAGCAATGCGGAGAATTCGAGTTTTATCTCCCCTGCGGCCCGACAGTTCACTCATTTCTTTCGCAGGGCGCACACAGCTATTTGTATATACTGTATATACGAACAATTGACGTTGCTGGCGGTCGATATTGAAATGGCTAATGGCCGGGATTCAGTGTGTGTGTGTGGGAGGGGGGTGGGGAAGGAGAGAGGGTCGTCCGCACACACTCGGGTCCCGCGGAAAATTACGGGAATTGTAATTAAACAATGCGGCGGGCGCGATTGCCACTGCAAATGCCAATCGATAATATCTTGACGAGCAACGATAAAGTGAGCTTATGTATAACTGAACGTCTAGTCAACTCTTACATATATTCTATACCATTAGAGCATAGAGGGATACGTTTGTGCCACCCAAGATATATCTTCCTGAGAACACGCCAATGCGAGGCCTTTTTCCTGGATTGTCATCGAACTAGTCATTTGAACATTCACTTGAATTTGGAACGGAATTATTCGTAAAATAGATTGTATTCGGACAGTGCGAATTTTTTATAATCTGAATTCAAAGTGGTTCATGCATGAAGATCTGACAATCACCATCCACTTACGGCGGGTAAACTGTTCCAAGGTCCCGGTGTCGCATTGCATAGCGAGTTTAGCCGAAGTATTAGCTTTTCCTTCATAGTGAAACACCAAATTCTCGAGATTCGCGTTCTCATATGAAGGAATTGCATCAAATATCCTCAAATCAGTTATACGTCTATATAAAAATACTGTATTCGATTAAGCAAATGTAAACGTTCACTTCAGAGTTAGTTCAAACTTTATTCTAGATTTAATTGTAACCTGTCGTAGCACCGGCAGGCCCCTAGCAGTCTTTATTCCTCCGCTCTTTCAAACGTTTATTTTGAAATTTGTGTAACCCCCACTACTTTACTTTTCGTCCTTAGTATTTCCAGACTTCCAAGAAAAAGTAAAAGGGGAAATTATGGTTCGAACAATTTCTCTCTCCTCATCATCATCTCATCCGCATTTGATTTCGTGGAATGTTTCTGTGGGCTAAGATGACTTACCTTTGGGTCTTATGATGATATACTACGGGGGCTTGATTGGTTTTGTTCATGTATACTGCACACGGCGCCGCTTTCTCAAGTCCCCTGGTTAGTCAAAGAATCATTATCATTCTGAACTGCGCACCGAGCGAGTGCGAGTATATGTAAATTAATTATCTAAAAATGCGCGGGGATATAGAGTTATGCGCGACACGTTACGCCGGATTAGCGTCAGCTGTAATCAATACCATGAGCTGAGCATACATTAAATTAATTAATTAAAAAATGAAAAAGCACCGACGGTGAATCGTAGTAGCACTTTATAGAATTCTTGAAAAGTTAAAATTCAAAATAGTTAACAGCAGTGCAAATTTGTTGAGCACACGTTGGGCCCATAAAAATAATGGTACAGATTAACCCGTCTACTCGCCTGATCTCAAAACTAATGATGTTCTAATGGAGATTTTCAGCGAGAGAAGTAGCAAACCTCAAATATTAGTTCGACTAACTCATACGAGAAGAATTCACAGTAAAATAATCTAAGACAAGCTAAGCTCACTGATACATATACCGTACAAAAAGATCAAATGTCAGGATGAAACAACTTGAATGAATAATTAAAGATTTTGAATTCATTTATACGTACGCTGAATTCAAAACATTTAACTTTTAAGGGTGAAATTCGCTTTGCGGTTTACTTGAAAATTGCTTGTCAAGGTATTGTAACAAAACAATTTCCATTTAAAGAAACGCACTCCAAAAACTGCAGCATTCGCACGGTGATTCCCACTTTGCGCTCTGCAGCGTGTGTAGCTTCACTGCAATGCAGCGGTGTATTGTGTGTTTTTCGGGAGTGATGCTGATTTTGCCCATGCATTTTGCGCACGTATTATCCAATAGTTCAAATGGAAGGATTTAATTTTCCCGAAGAACGCTGCCAAGACTAAGCAAATAAAATTAAACTCTTTTTGTGAACATTGTAGGGCAGTTCAAATCTAGCATAAATGAAGGGAACTCAGGTCGTTAGTCCTATTTGTTCCATTCACTCGAACATCCCATTCCATTGACCCACTTCTCTTGACCATGCAGACTCAACTTCTGATGAAAATGTAACCCTCACCTCGTGACTGACACGGAGAACATTAGACATCTCTTAAACTCTTAGCCAACGATCACACGCTAAATCTCGACCATCGATCGCGTTTCATGATGATAGCATCTGCCTCGCTCCCTAAAAAAACTTTAAAAGCATTTTGAATAATGTGTGGGCTGGAGCCCAGGGCACCGCTCAAGCCTAAAAGGCCTTGTCCCAAGTCCCGCTTCATTGCTCCTGTCCGCCGCAATGCGCTGGGCTGTGCTTCATTGATATAGAACGGGGTAGTTGGCCACAAAGACAGTCGCCCAGGGTTCATAATTATTTTATCCCGCGACTAGTACACATACCACAAGTATAAATTGTACAGAGTGCAATCGTTTTTGTTGAGCATGAGCCAGATATACTGTATTTATTATCAGCTTTTTTAAAGATTTTAACTGTCGTTTCACTACGATGTCTTCAACAAATATGCAATATTTATAATCATTTACAGAAGGTTTTCAAAAAAATATGAAAATCTTTTTCTGTAAAAAGTAACTGTTTAATTTTTAAATGTTTTGCTGATTTTAAAGAGCAACACATTTTTAAATTCTAGAATGTTTCGAACCTTAAATTACATTTTTTAAATACTTGTAAACACTTCGTCGACCACATGAGATATCTGGATGTTAAGTCATAATTTTACTAAAGTTACTAAAGTGCTTTACTAAAGTTAATCATGCAGTAAAGAATGTTACTAAAGTAAAGCATGCTGTAAAGCATGTTACTAAAGTAAAGGATCTTAAAATTATGTTATTACTCTGTTCAGCGTAGCAAAAACACTAAATAAAATATTTAAACTAGATAAAGATGTTAATGAAGAATGTCTGATAGTAAAAGGCACTTTATTCCGCCAGGTACAGTAGAAAATATAAAATATGAGATTTCAAGTGACTGACGACACTGCACGATCGTCTCATTTTTTATATTTTCTACTGTACCTGACGAAATAGTCATTCTTCAACTAATTTAATTAACATCTCCAACTAGTTGAAATATTTTATTTAATGTCACATCCGTCTTGGCGTGATGATGCACTATTTAAATGCGTTTATAATTTTTCCACAATACTCAATTTGGGGAATCACGAAACCTCTTCATTGGCAAAGAGGAAACACGTTTGTGTCTCAGGTGAGTATAGCGGTATAAATTTCGTGCACGTACACTTTATGTGAGATGGGGGTGCCATCTCTTGGACTTAACCCAGGGCGCCACCATGCATCACGGCTGATGGCACTTGGCTTTGGACGGTCGCCCGAGAATCCGTGACCTACGATTGTGTTCCGAAATTAGCGTCATACACATGCACATCCATGTACTGTGTGCGTATATATAGTGCATATACATGTATGTCGGCGAACGAGCGCTAGTTTGAATAACTACCGGCGGAAACCTCATGAAGCTCGCAGCACGGGTGCGTGATTCTGCTGCGCCGTTTCGCTCGTGTAGCTCTGTTGTTGTGGGGGGGAGAGGATGTGCCCGAGTCGCGATGGCACCACGCATGCGCACACTCATTGATTTCGGTCTGATATAAAGGCGCAGCCCCGGAAATACTTCGTCGGCCATCTTGGAATAGAATTGACTTTTCTCAGCCATCAACGGCAACAAGAACCAACCAAAAAAAAAGCTACGATAACCTTAAGGCGTGCAAAGATAAAGGCCGAAGCCACGATGGTGGTGGCGGCGTTGGCGAAATTTGTTGGCGAGATCGATCATACCCTAGTTCTAGCCAGCTCTAGACATGGCTAAACCAGCAGCTGTTTAGACGCGGCACTTTTCCCACTGGCAAGTAACCAGTAATGGGGGTGGATTTACGCAAATGTTCGGGTAAAAGCAATTCCATACCTGGTACAATCTTCTGAAAAATGTACGGGCATATTCAATTGAATCAATGTGTTCACGCACCGGTAGGAAAGGTTTTCGTGTGATCTATGTGACGTGAAGAACTTCCTGTTGTGTTTCAACAAAGTGTTTCAATAAAAGTGTATATTAGTGAACATATGCGTGTTACATAATCTAATCGAATACTTTAATGCTGTCATGAAGATAATATTACTTTAAAACTTGTTTTGGTACTATAAATCATACCAAACCTGCGCCAATTGCTGAAAAAGATTGATTTTAACCAAAAACCTAATTTTAGTTCAGGATTATCGTGATACAAATATCGTGTGCCTGTCGAACTAATGGTCGTAGCAGTATATGCGAGTTTGGCCAAAAGTAACTTTGCTTTTAGAGTGGAGCACGTATTTTGCGCCTGGTCGCGTTTAATTAAATTGGCTCGCCAGATAACCCTAATGAATGTTGGCGATCGGGGAACGAGTATAGTTCCGCTTTTTTGCGTTTAATTAATAGCGGTGCGCGGATATTTTTACTTTGATACCGACGTTTTTTTTTCTTCAGTAGGCTCCTGGTGTATAAAAGCGACATTGTCTTCAAAGGCGCGTAATCTAATGACGTAATTCGGGTGTTTTTCTCTCTCTCTTTCTCTCGTCCTATCTCTCAACGCTCAGCTGCAAGGCTCCGATTGCCAGTCTGGACTGCATGGAGGAGTTCGCCGCATCCACAGACCCGTCCCACGTCCCCATCTCCCGCCAGACAAGTCTCAACGTCAATCAAGGCATACATTATAAGTAAACGCATCTGTTTGTCGCACCTTTCATACTGCATCGGACTTGGCACAATCGAGAAACGTCATCATGCGGAATCAAGAAATTTAGATTTCTGGAATTTTTTTCGTTCTAATATTTAACCAACAACCAAATGGATCATTTCTGATATGTTGATAAGCACCAAAATTTATTTCGTGAAGAGAAACAAAAACCAGTTGTCAGTGCCGAGTTTTTAATTATGCCAAGTCTGCGTTGCATGCAGCCCGACGAGCCCAGGTTTGCAGGAACCATTATGGCGGATTTAGGCCCGGGAGCAGGGTTCGGGATTAAAACAGGGGAGGGTGCGGTCACGCCAGACTTCCCGATGGGAAGTGGGGGTGGCATAGATGGGACGACAACCACCGCCTGCCTTTGTCCGGGTTGGCGTGCCTCCAATAATCGTCTTGCGCAGTGTCGAGCCTCCCTCAAATTCAACTTATTTTGGACGGCGGTTTTGCGTTTCGGAGCTGCGGACCAGCCCGATCAAAAGGACCACAGTTCCCGGAAGCATATTTTTCTGTTCCACTGATCAATTTATTTTTTATTAACCCCCGTACGAGATCAACGTGGGACTGCGAAAAAAATTACGCGTAAGAAAGCACACATAATACCTGTATACCAACATTTTGCTTAGTATCGGCGTTGAAATGCGAACAAAACATTCAAGGCAAACAGGCTTATTGCATTGAAAATTTTACACAATTTCTCTGGTGCGCAGCTCGTAATAAACACCACAAAAATGAAACACTGAAGCTTTCTTATGCTGAGTTATGATACGACATAAAAAATACACTGTACATGAAACCGCCGCGTGGCCATATTTACCAATTAGAGAGATTATAAAGGAATCTGAAAAAATGATGATGTACCATAAATCTTGTGTACATGAACTATTTTTAAATTGCTCGTACAGAATAAACGTTTCACATTGCTACCAAATTATAAATGTAACATGCGAAATTACTCAAACAATGTGCTTCTTTTCGCACAAGGGCCACAAAAATTATAATTGGCTACATTATACCTGCAGAACAATGCGAACATTTTAGTTTCTTTGTTCTAAAATGTATTTTTCGAGATTGTAGTGAGCTGTAAGCCATTTTATTAGCAGGGTAATACATGTGTAGTGCAGGCGAAGCATCAGGGGGCGCTTTCAATCGATAAAGATTTGCGATGCGGGAAAGCCCCAAGTTTGCTTCCGGGAGATCTTTGACGACACAAATTCAATAATCCGAATGCAACCCGTTCCGAAATACAAAAGTTGTGACGCGCTCATCAAAATGTCTACAGTAGACAAAGATGAAGGGCAAATCCGGTGTCGCGGGTCGAATAAAGGAACACTGCCAGACTACAGGGGTGAAAAACGAATTCAGAGTGAGATTTGCTGTCCCATTCCCTGCTTTTGATTGTCGTCTCCTGTCGTATTTTATTGTCCTGTGGTTTTTCATGGCTGCTGCGATTTTCTGCATCCACCACCTCAACTCCCCCCCCCCCACCAGTGCCCTCAATGTTTATTCGGGTCGATATTTAAGACTCGTATAATTTTGGTCTTGCAGGAATCTAGGCAAGTCTGGCCTTCGAGTTTCTAATATCGGTTTAGGTGAGTTTTCAACGGGCGAACAAATCAATTAATTTTCAAGTCAAAGAGACTGTAAATACATTGAAAATGGTCATCCACAAAAGAGCACAGTTTTGAAAAGCGGTGCTTCTTTCCTTCTCGTGTGTATTTTTAGCTACATGGATGATCTTTGGATCTCAAACAACAGACGAGGTAAGAGATGGCTATTTCTTTCGTAATTTGTAAAATCATTGGGATTTCCAAATTGTCGAAATATTACATCAATGAGAGGAAAACAATTTACGAAATTTCACTGAATCAGATAATGTATTAGTGTTATTTTCTGAAGAGAAGATCATAATTTAATTAACACTATTATATGTCTTTTAGACTGCCGAAGATATAGTGACATTGGCTTACGAAAGCGGAATAAATGTGTTCGACACCGCCGACGTGTTTACGGGCGGAAGGTCAGGCACATTATTTTATCATATAAGCTTATTTTCACATAAAACTGAGTGTTTCGGTTAATTATTTGAACACTCCAACACTAATATTCTATTATTGACAAAACGGTATTCTATTATTGATAGAGCTGAAGTGCTTCTTGGAAAAATATTGAAAAAGAAAGCTTGGAGGTGAGTGTCTGTGGTGAGACAAGTCAATCAATTGCATTAACTTGCATTCCGACTCACATATCGACTTTCACTTTCTAATGCACCTGAACACTATGTTTTTAATGATACAAAAACTCCATTCAAAAAATAATCATCGTTTCAATATAGGCGATCCAGCTATGTGGTCACTACCAAGTTATCGTGGGGTGGAAAGTAAGCATCGCAATTTTCTCATACCATTATCCTCCTAACACCCACTTTCATGAATTTCATATTGCCACAGCAATTTTAAAAGTTTAATTTTAAAACAAGTGCTATATGAGTTTTGCTTGTTTTCCTCCATTTACATGTGTTCGACGAACAAATCGGAACCGGAAAGGGGGTTGTCGAGAAAGCATATCATTGAAGGTAACTTTCGTTTCTTTCAGTTTTATTTTATTAGCTTTCGAACCCAAATGAGATATATAAATAACTTTTGAATGTGTGAGATATTTTGAATGATCACGGATAATGAGAGCAGCAGATACGTTATCGCAGATACTTTATCGTTGCTATCGAATGTCTATGTCACTGGAGATTTATACAGTGTGTTCCAAAACAAAACAGGCCCCTAAATATTTTACTAAAAATTACTTCAGAAATATTTTATCGGATCGGATAAATATTTTTTTACAATAGAGCACAGGCTTGAAGTCGCGCGTATCCCTTTTTGTTTGTTTCAAACAATTTATTAGTTGCGTTCAGACACTTTATCGAAACATTTCAAGTGAAACGTGGAACGTTATCATGTGCAGTAATGTACGTAATGCAGTGCCACCAGTATTTGGAAATTCATAGCAGCACAAGCCTGTGACGCCATGACCAAAATTTCAATCAATTGGATTTGGATTATTTTAGAAGATCTGATCAAATATAATATTACAGACTGTATATAAGGTCGTTATTTAAAGGATACACTGTGCAGTGAAATTTATATTGGTTTTAGCAATTATTCTACTTACTTACAACTTATCAATACAATCAATAATATTTCTCATTTACGTATGTATCCAAATGGAGTAAAGCAAGTACAACAGACTGGAACATGTGACTGCAATATCGGGTGTAAAATTCGAAATAGAGAAATGCGGTGAAGCATTGAGGTATCTGATTGTCTGTTTAACGTTTCGCAGGAATCCAGAGTTCACTGGAGAGGCTCCAGTTGAATTACGTGGATGTGGTGTTTGCAAACAAGGCCGATCCATTATGTCCCATGGAAGGTAAAATGATCCACTAATTCAACTCTCTGAAACTGAGAAATCAAATTACACCTTTATGCCCACTATCCTCTGTGATTGTTCAAAAATTGTTCAATGATTGTTTGTGTGTAGCAATGATCAGCCTCTGTGGCTGATTCATTCGCTCAATCGCTTTATATATCGTCGTCGATTGTACTTTTGCAGAAGTGGTTCGGGCCTTTACCTACTGCATCAACCAGGGCATGACCATGTACTGGGGAACGGCGAGGTGGTCTGCTATTGAAATCATGGTGAGATCACGAATATGCTATTTACCTGAATGTTTGAAGTAATAAAATGTACCTCATCACTTCATTTAAACGTTCGTCCAACACATTATTACAATAATTACAGCTCGACGAACTTTTCCATACTCATATTCAGTTGATGAGATTTAAATTAAATAATGAATCGTAACGTAATTTTGGTTGAAATGCATTTCCCAGTTCCCAAAAAGCCCTGTTGTTAGGATAAATTGATTTTGACTCCGACACTAGCAAGTGCGCCAATTTTTTTTTTATTAGTTTGTGAATGATTGTTTATCCTAATTATATACTACAGGAGGCCTACACGAACGCCCGCCAATTTAACCTCATTCCACCGATCTGCGACCAAATGGAATACCACATGTTCTGCAGAGAAAAGGCAGAAATTCAGCTACCTGAAATGTATCACAAAATAGGCGAGTAGATTTATTTTATTATTATTTGTCTGCTCACAATATAATAGTCATATTTGACAACCCACACTTTACGACCCACTATTTCCTTTCACGCATATTGTGCATAGATAATTTTAAAATCTGTATTCTGATAAGCAAAGCAAGACACAGTTCTTAAAAACAAACGTGTACCAGCACGAGCCTCGTGACGAAGTGAATAGAAAGGCAAATATTACAAGACCAATTCTCATAGTTTAAAATTTTTATTTATTATTTATTTAGGAGTGGGCGCCATGACGTGGTCGCCTGTCGTGTGCGGCATCATCAACAGCAAATTCGATGATGGTGTGCCAATCTTTTCGAGGGCCTCCATCAAGGTATACGGATCATATCGCATCGCGGGAGACAACGACCGAATTAGGGTTCCCGCTCTCAATATTGGCTTGTTGCGTTACTCCGCAAAAGTGTGTTCCTTGCGTGATGCCGAAAACAAATTTTGCGGGTCACACATATTTTCAAATACTTTGAAATTCTTAAACTGCGTAACGATCGAATCAACATAAATTAAATGGCAATCGTTACAATGAAAGTCACTCACAGCCGAAATTTAAAAGAATAAAGAAAACACCTTCGTGGAAGATGAACAACGATACTGCTATTTTCGTGTCGTGAGGTCGATACGAAACTCCTTGCTGAATGGCGAATCCTTTTGCGTTTATTCCCGCAGAGTTACACGTGGATCAAAGAAAAGATCCAGAGCGAAGATATCAAAAGGCAGCAAGCCAAAGTTCAGGAAGTGTCGATGGTAGCCGAGAAGTTGGGTTGCACCTTTAGTCAGCTGACCGTTGGTAAGAACATTTGAAATGTACACGTGTCAATTTCAACATTTTCGAATTCAGTACATGTACGACGGCTCAAAAAACGTCAAATGAATACTATTATTTTTTTCCGTGAGCACTCCGATTAACCAACCCCCTTTCTCCACATTAACTTCACAAATAATGAAAATAAATCGCGTGGAGCCTTGGTCCTGCACAGTTTTTTTTTTTTTTTTAATTCACTGAAGTGACGGGTCACAACAGGAAGATTCTGTACCCCTCTCAGTGCTTAGGC
>JAQGBY010002148.1:0-24550 GCA_034698785.1 Mycogona germanica
TTTGCTGGGGGGTGGTGGGGGGGGGGTGTGTGGGTGGACGATGCTATAATAGAGTAGGACTGCGGACGGCACGCACGCGTCCCTGTGCACAAATATTGCGCCTTGTTTGGCTGATTATTGGATCCAAGACGACGATGATTGCGATGATCACAGAACAGAAGACGGCACAGCAATAATGGACGCTCGCAAAAATACACTAATGAAGGAAAGAGACGCGTGGGGTGTGCTGTGGAGCTAGTCGTGATCAAGAAAATCGGCCAACTGATAGACTTAAGAAGCAGCATATGGGATATAAATAGCATTGGGTCGAAATATTCGAATTTCATATCATGATAAAAATGACAAACAAGATGATAAAAACTACATTTTCTGTGGGCGGCAAAAGCGAAAGCGCGCGTAAAAGCGTCTTTAAGCGTTTTTAATGATAACGAATTAGTCTCCTGTACTCTGGTTCTTCTACAGTGCCCATTTATGTGGGAGGTGGACTTCTACGATATTGTTGTAAGAAGATCCACTATCAAGCAAGGGAGCCGGTAGACTTATGATACACATGATTCATGGTGAGTAGGTGGACCAGATTATTTTGTTTATATTCTGATCTAATGAAACAAAATCCCTGCGATTTAGATGATCATTTTGATTGTGATGGTTTTTTTGGTCAAACTAATGTTATTGTCATTTTTTCTGGATCGTCATAATTTTAGCACCAATTCTTGCCTCTTGGCAGACTCGTGGTCCATCTAATTTATAATAGTGTAGCTTTGTCTTTCCGAAATTTAACGCATGTTGATTTTGAAAACCGCTGCCGAATATTGGATAGTTTTCAACGGAGTTTCTTTTCGACGTGTGGACTTTTAGGTGATTCGATCAAAATTGAATTTGCAGAACGATTCACGCTGAACGATCGTTTAACGCAAACTGGTCTTTACAGTGTACATTTTACGGCGGTCATTTTGCAGCGTTCGTTTCGTTAGACCTGTCCACACCTCTGGTAGTGGTGGTGTGTGTCCACGCTATTAGGTGGCTCAACATCGCCGTCGTCCGTCACACGTCGTTCCGTTCTTGGTTGAAAGAAATTTCTAGTGGTCGTTATTTCTGACGCCACTTTATGAGCATCATCCGCACTGCACATTAAGTTAATATGTAAACACGGGCTGTGCGTGTTACTCTCGCCCCTCTTTTAATGTGGAACGGAAGAAATTTATAATTTTCGCCCGAGATAAGCGACGCGAAGTACCTATACGGAGTGACGGCAAAAACCAACATGAGCCATCAGCAGATGAGACGGTGTAATCAGCGCTCCACCGCTAACGGTTTTTTTTGTTTTTTGCTTTTGAATGTTGATGCGTTCATCAAACGGATTTCGAGCTGATAAGCTCCAGTGTTTGTATTCAAGAAAGCTGACCGATTCAACTCGTTATTTTTCCTTCTGCCTAATTTCCAACGGATTATAATTTAAACACATTAGCGTCTGTCCATCAACTGTGTATGGTGTGCGGTAATTCACCTTATCTACAGGCGGTGCCGGTGAGCCGAAATGTCTGACCTGTCAAAACTGAGCAAATTCTCTATGATCACTCAGGGACTTAAAAATGATTTAGTTAAGTAGAATGACGTAGATGGCTGGCAAGAGGTGTTGATCTTAAATCGACCATCCGCTCAGACGCAAAATTCTGGGTACGATTCTCCGCCGGGCGTTCATTTGATTGGAAAAAAATATACTAGTATATCCGTCTGCAGGTATCCCAGAATGTCATATTGTCCTCCGAGATTCTGCGTGCGAGTCCCGGTTGGTGTGGAATTTAATCAACTTTCAGCCGATGCGGCTCATGAGCTGAGCGGCCAGCGGGTGGTGCGGGCGGGGAGCATTCAGCTCTGTTGATAATGGACCGATGATGAGTTGAGTTGCGAACCATCCCCTCCATCAGCCATGCATCGAATAGGTGGAAAATCCGATCATTTCAATCATCCTAGTCCTGCGGTAATTGGCGCCGGTTGTGTACACACTCGTGCTCTGGTATCGTTGAAAAAGCGATTAGCCATTAAACCGAAAATTTGTTCCCGTTTTACTTGCTCGGGCATCTTTACGGCCGGGCGTCGACGTATAAATCAACCGCCTTTATGGTGCCCGGTTGTAATTGCACACACACTGTTTTGCCAGTGTTGCCCCGTACTATCATTCCCTGCCACGCCCCCTGTGTGCACCCCGGTCGGTGGAACCCATGGGCTTAAAGCGGCGATGCCACTTGCGGTTGTTGTGTTGGTGGTCCATCTGGGCTTTTTGTGCGGGAGGCAAGTGCTTGCTTCATCCAGATGCTCATGCACCCTTTCAAAAATATGCTTCCCAAAACAATATTTTGTTAACCGCGTCAGGTTGTTAAATTACGCACGCATGCTTACTTGGACGGCGCTGCGATCGCAAAAGGGTGCGGAATTTGTATTTTTATGGCGGCGGCGTCAGCAACCTTATTGAAACACCTGTGACCAGTGGCGTCCGTTTTAATGGTTATTGTCGATCGCAGCCTGAAACCTGTTCTAACCGTGTCCACTTGTGGTTTGGATGCTGCACCCCAAAATCTTGTCACGGATTCTCGCAAATTTGTTTGCGAAAAATAAAATGCGCATGTGTGTCCATTAGAATTTTCGTTGGTGCACCGTGGATTGGGGTCGCGCTCATCATAAGTCGTTTCTCTGCTTAATACTAAGTCATACGCCAGCCTATCACAGCTTATATGTGAATTTATTATTGCTACCCAAATATAGGAGGCGCTGTATGTTCCGATATTGAAAATTAGTTGGGAGCAAATCCGCCAAGATTTCTGTTTTTTCTTAAAGTGAAGACGCCGAGCTAGTGCATTCGCGTTTGATTCTCGATTCAGATGCATCGAGCTCGAGCTACCTGAATTGTGTAGCCGAGCTCACAAAACCAAATTTCAATTTTTTAAAAATGCAGTGGTAGGAAGACTAAACAAACGCCACCTAGTGTTCCAAGCGCAGAGCTGTTGACATTCAATGGTTGTTGACATTCTATGCAAGCTTGATGTGTGCCGTCGTGCGATGCGGACAAATATTAAAAAAAAAAAAAATGATTTGTGTGTTTCACGGCTGGATTACGAATTTCTCCGCCGTTTTCGATTGGAATCTTCAGTGATATGTGCCTTGGGTATACTTTCTTATTGTCTCTCTCATTTACATATATATCGGGCGTTTGTGCATACATCTCTGATAAAAGGCGAGCCTCGAATTCAATCTCGCACCGTTTGTTTACATGTGCCATTTGTTTACTGTACCATCGACTGCCGTAAATACACGGGCGTGATTCCCGCCGGCACGACTTCCTTTTGTTTATACGTTTGTGAAATTAAAGACAAGGGAAAGGTTTTGGGTAAAAGAGAAATTATGCTCTGCTCCGTTGCTCCTATAGTCTACCTACCTGGAGGGTGCTGCAAAATATAGTCTTCGCTGAAAAGATTAAATCCACTTGAAGTGGTCCTGCCATCTATCTCATTGGCGACCGATTACATATTGCACCTAATGTTGACCTATGATTCCAATTGTCGCCGCTGGTATTGCTTTTCAGCAGCTACTGTCTGGTAGAAGGTTTTGAATTCGGAAATCTCATACGTCGACATTGAGGTCCATGTGTTTTGCGTCGTCGAGAACTTGGTTGCTCATTTCTGCTAAGCAATATCAGAACCTCTGAATAAATAAGAGGGGGATTTATAAAGTTATGTTGAGCCGGTTTATCAGTTTCGCCACTTGGTACGCTCCAGTTATTTCGTACTAGGTCGCAACGCCTCTAGCGAGCAACTGGCAAAAATATACTTTATAGGTGGCAGCATCAAGGCACAACGACTTCAAAATGCGAAAACTGCGCCATGCTTTTTTGTTGACTATATAATGAATGGGATTCATGGGCACTAGGTCTCTTTCGTTTCGAGCATGTACGACGTATCCTAATGTTATTTGTATTTTTTCTGCAGGATCAATACGCCAACTCCCTCATGACTGACGTGAACATGGTGTTTCGTGTGCAGCTGCACAGAATGGTAAGTGACAGTTTTCAATTTCGTTTTTTCAACGTGCCCGTTTTTTGTTTCATCCACTTGTTGAGCGTCATGCAAACCTCCCGGCCAAAAGAAATGCTAAGATACTCAGATTTATTTCGTTAAAAAATATTCGCATCTGATCGAGCGTTTTTGTATTATTTTTTTTATGGTTAAAATAATTTTTTAAAGCCACCAACCAACATCCTATATCATACATACTCTTAAGAAAGATGCCTGCGATTATTCTCAAGCAACACTTTTTGGTATGGCTGAACTGGGAATGCGATGAAGAAAATCCTTCATGAAATGACAAACTGGTGATTGTATAATGTGTCGAAAACGATAACGATTCATGAGTAAAAGGTTTGGACCTAAGTATCTCGGAATGAACGGTCGCCAGGTGCTGTTACTGTCGAGTTTTTAGTCACGTCAATATTGTCCACCTGTCACTGTATTTCGGCATGGTAAGCCGATAAACATTTCCCATCATTTACCAGTGGGAAATTCTGTCGTTCTACAGAGTTGCTCACACGATGGCGTGTGAGCAAAACTGCACGAATTCCAAATATCAATTTATATGTCCATGTATAGTATAGTATAGGGTCCCCTTAAATGTATCGTGGTGAAAGTTGTGATTGGCTCCGGGACCCGTCTCACCTTTCTTATGTCCCGGTTGTTATTGCCTCTGGAGTTTGGAAATGCACGTACGAGAATATCGATCTTGTCGTGACGTCGCCACACAGTCTTCTCTTACAAATACCTAGGGGTGCAAATCGGTTTCAGAATCCAGACCACAGGCTGCTGTGTAACCCGACGCGATCCATTGGTGAATTTCTCACCTTGAGGCGCCTTTTCCGTTCTGCAGAGAAATGGAATATCCGCGCACGTTTGTGGCGGCAACTTTTGACCCGGCACGTTGGGGGCGCTGCGGTACCGGGTGACATGGAAACGGGGCGACGCCATTGGTCGGTTCTCCGTTTGGAGCGTCGCGCACGCTCACTCCGATCCAATATCATTATACAGTCTGTATATGTATATAAATTTTTTTTGCATTACCTCCGCATCATTTTTCCTTCCGAAGTTTGTCATGCGCGTTGTTTCGTATTTTTTTATGTCCCATCTTCGCGTTCATGTTTCTAAACGGATCTCCCGTTTCCCCTTCGACACAAATTCCATTTGCACGCTGTATTTGATGCCGATTCGGATAGAAAAGAACTTGGCGTCTCCTCCCCTCACCCACCTTCAAACCCTTACTCCCCCACCTCCTCCTGCTCCACTTTTCAAAAGAGAATCCAGTCAAGGGGCATAGATTCAGTGAAAGGAATCCCAGACGCAGTTGCCAACATAATAGGCACCACGGCCACGAGCGCGCGCTGCTTGCTGCAAATAAGATAAAAATTTGTCGGGTCTACTTGCCGTCCCCAGATGCATTTTACGAGAATATATTCGATTTTGCATTTAAAAAAAAAAAGTGAAATGACATGTGGCGCATTGCATGGTTTACGTAGACTGAATTCGCATCATCTCTGGTGGAATTCATCCCGGGGGTACAAAGTTGCGACAAAACATTGGTGCAGTTCGAGACAAAAATATTTACATTTGTGTTCCACCTATTCCTAGCCCCTCTGTGCGCGTCAGTTATTTGATCCCTCTGGTGGTGATTCGTAGTATCGGTCGGTCCGTTGTAGTTTACCGTCACCGATCACGCTTCATTCACTCATGTCGCACTCTTGTTTCGATGTGCGCATTCGACTGCACGCACTTTCTAAACTCGAGAATGACTACGGAATGGTTAAACCAGATCAATGAAGTCGCAGTGAGACTTACTTATAAGAGAATCTCCAGTGCCGAAGTTGCGTGAACCCTTTTCTGAAATGCCGGTCGGCCTTTTCACCTTAACATACGAGAGGTTTAACTTTCTGCATGTATACATATACAGTTATAACCTGCACTGTATGTACTCCTGAGACCCTAGCCCATAACTTTAAACCATTTGTCCTTGTCTTTTTGATGGCGAAAACGATATGTAGAACTAATCTTACTTAATTTTTCTATGTCTTTTTTTCAATCTGAGCTATACTCTGTAATCACAGCATTGGCACTATTTAAACTTATAGCGAGAACAGGTCATATCATTGTCGACGACAAAAGTTCAGGGTCCTTATTTGGTCTCAAGTTCAATGCTGTCGCCCTAATTTTGACCATTAGGGCATCAGCAACGCCAACTAAGCTGAATTATGGGTGGTGACTAATGCATTACGAATCAGGATCCCCTCGGTGCCTCTGGAATTGTAGCTTTCGTAACTTACTCAATTGAAGATTTAAAGCAGAAAAGAACCCAGGTTCGAACCCTGGCTTGGGCGGATTTGCGCTTTATTCGCTTCACAATGAATCCTCTCAACGAATTCCAATTCCAGTATGTACCCACAAGCAGCCCCGGATGGGGCCTGTGGCGGTGGTCGAACGACCAGTTAAGGACAAAGGTGTGGTTGTCCTATCCCAACAAGCTTTTGACTTGACTCATTAAGGCCATTCCACTGTCTACACACTCTGGGGAAATAGGAGTTGAAGTGCGATCGTCGTGTGTGGGTGTGTCGCGAATCACTGTCAAATATTTAGTAATCCATATGGAATTTGATGCTCGAAGAAATGTTTGAGAAAGTGGTCGAGGTGGAAAAGTCAACTAAGGAATCCGATTTTTTAAAAAATGAAATCCAAGGTGTCTCAGGAAGCTTCAGGCGTTTTGCGACGCGTGCCTTCTTTCATTAGAATAAGTTAGCGACGTCCCAGCGGGGGAAGATGAATGTTTGGGTGTGTAAGACTCCCTTCCCCCCCCCCTCCTTCTGCAGCGCGTGTCCCGGTTTCCCTAGTCCAAAATGAAGCTCGTTTGCAATATCAGAGTCCCGTGTCCAGGGCTGAGCAACACAAACACCACTAACGAACCTATCGGTGTGTGTCAGACATTCGCCTAATTTAGTAATTAAGTCTACTGTAACGCTGGGGGTAGTATTACCCCCGGCATGTTTGAAAATGAGCCACGGAAACGCGATATGCCAAACAAATTAAGTAGGTCAAAGTAAATACAGCTAACTGAAGCTTGAATTTCATTTTAATGAAATTGTCTTTCACTCTTATTTAATTTCCATCTTAAAATGTGCGGAATAGAATTTTCGGATATACAGAGTAATTCTTTGGTCCGTCGGCCGACTATCCACTGGACCGCTGATGATAGAGGCCGTTGCACTTGGTGCATGTGAGATTTTGGACGTTTTTATATTTTCAAATATTCCGACACAATCTCCGTAAATTGATAGACGGAACACCGACAAGAGTGGACATGCTGGTGATGGGGTGAGTTGGTTTGGCAAAAGGTGATACGACCCAACCCAGGGTTGCTATTCGGTTAGGATGTCATCATCAACCATGAGGATGAACGATTCTGGATATCACGTCTTCTGAACGCGCTTTGGTTGGAGAGACTGCACTGCCGCGAGATTTTTCTTTTCAACTTGTCACTTTCTTAACGGAACACCCGACACATGTTCTACATAAACCACAAAACAAAACAAAAAAAAACAAGCCCCGTCGACTGCGCAACAGGAGATAAGAGACAAGAGAAGAAAAAAAGGAACAGCCAAACAGAAAATACAAAACTGAAATGTGCCGCGCAAAACTATTGAGACTGGAAGAACGGTCGAACAATAAAAATAAATAAATGTAGGAACGAAGAAGCGCAACTTCTACAGCACGCTCATCGGGGGATGGGGGATGGGGGATGTGTGTGGGGGGGGTTGATATCGGATTTTACGCGCGAGTTTTACGGGCGATGCGGTCCCACTTGGAGCCAGTGAAGCGGTTTGGTTGATTTCCGTAAAAATCTGGTCCTGTGACGCGGCAATGAAACTGAACTCTTCCTGTCCGCATAACCCGTTGCTTGTTCGGTCGCAGAGGATGTGATGTTCGCCAATGGGGTTTGCAAAAGCTTTTGCGGTCAAAGTTGGGTTCCGTCGATACAGAAATTGATCGATATACGTGTCTTGCGGGTTCCGACCGCGACTGACTTGCAGCAAACCGGTTTATTGTACGATCAATGGTCACTGCGCTTCAGCCCTAGGTTGAAGTTATAGCGATTGAAGAAGTTGCGCTTCAATCGCTATAGAAAATGTATGTTAAGGAGGTTCACCGTTGATGAAAATGCATTTCTTTAGGAATAAATGAAAACAACAAAATAAAACTAGTTTCGTTACTTTCATTTTTTTTGTATTTAAAAAGAATCAATCACTTTACACGCGACAAATAGAAACCGATATCGCCACAACTCACCTTCGCTCAATTTTTAACACTGACATTGCGATTTCAGTGATTATTCGGTGTTCAGTTAGTAGTCTCGGAACACCTGCGTTGAACCAAAATATTACGTTTGCCTTCAAAACTGCTGAAATTTTTATTCTCGGCACGATTCGCGAAATAGCTCGGTGCCGACAGCACAGTTATTTAATCACCTGCTTCGGTATTCATTATAAATTTATGTAATCATTTCGAACTTTCTTTCCTCCCATCCCCACTCCCCGTCTGACAGCCCATGCGTCACCGGAAGTTGTCGGTGGACCAGGACGACCCGTCCAGGCCGCTGGCCTGTGCCCTGCTCGGTAAGTGATGCCTCATGTTTTACTCGACAATGCTGTTAATGCTGCTCCTCCAAACTTTTTAATCGGTATTTCCAATAACCACTTCGATGATCTTTTCCCCTGAGCCAAATATACAGTGTGGCCCAGAGAAAAACACACAAAGCCAACATATATTTTGTCAGATCTTTTGAAAAATGTTGGCCAAGTCTCATGAAACGTGGCACATATGGCCATGGTTTCTAAGGAAGTATATACATATTTACTTGACGTTGCGCGAATCACAACGAAGTCAAATTCTATGTGTCATTAGGTAGTATTAGTGCTTATAGGGGATATTTACAGTATATGTATCATCGTCACGTATAGAACTGCTCTTTTATCTGGCTTCTTTGTCGTCGCCCAAACCACGTTCAACCCTTCGTTCCGCTCCGCCCCCTCTCCCTACATTAGATTCCATGTATAACGGCCACTTAATGCACTGGCGCGATTTAGGTATGTGGGACGCAATTAGGTTTAGCTAATTAGAGCGTCGGCCACTAGCTGCCACTGGCAAAGCCGACGCCATTACTCAATTTGTGCCCCCTCTTCCCCAACCACCATCAATCCATGAATAATTCAATGCTCCACTTTCACCGAGAACGCCCGCCCATTTTGCGCGCTCACCACTTAATGTATGATCGACGGATTATGCGCTGATCGCGAAACTTATCCTATTTTTCCCCTCCCGCTACTCTTCAATAATTTATCCGCATCTCCCGCCAACACCACCACCAGAACCGACCACCAGAAACTGCCGCCAATAGTCCTGACCGTGGAGAACCAAAACTGTTGGTAAGCCAGCGCAATGAATACTAACACGCAACGAGGCTGCTGATGATAATCCGTAATGCGATACAGATTTCCATTTCGTCGCTTTTACACCTAATAAAACTAAGTGTATGTTTTGTTATTGGCAACCCGCCGTTGTCAGAAGATGGCGTTACTGTCTGTTATCTTTGGTCAACGTTATGGAGTTTGTTATGGAGGGTCCACCGGTGATGCTGTTCACCTGGTTATTTTTTCTAACCTAGGCGGCATAGGAAAGTGATTTTTAATGTGTCCTGATATATCGGTACAATCACGTTTTATCTCCATTCTGAAAGAAGGTGTGCGAAGAAATTTTTGTCACGAAAAAAATTCCGAAGGTGTCTGCCGGAAGCGAAACCGCGATTCGGGAGTTGAAGACAAGCTCGCTAACCATTGCGCTTCTTGACACCTCTTGGACACAATGTTATGGCGGCAACTTTACTCATTGTTTTTATTATACACCCTGTGACAATAAAGTACGGTGAATGTCCCTGTATTTCCGGTACATACCATAAGAAAGCCTTTAGTCAATTGGGCACCTAGCAACCTAGTTACGAATTTGCAGACACGGGCTAGGAAAGACATATACCTGAGATGTACACGTCATTTTTTTCAATTGAGCAAGTTGACTACTCTTTTCCATCACGAAAAAAACATGATATTATTTTTAGCGAGGTTTAATTGGAACAAAGGTAGTGATTGCGAAAAATAAACTAAAAAAAAGTCTTGGACGGTCACTGCTAGTTCTTGGGCTCCCCTGGTCAAATAAAATGCTTGTGGGTTCGAGCATGTGCTTTGTGTACTTAAATGTTTGAAACAAAGTTTATAGACGGCATTTTTTTTATTGCAATTGTTTTATGTATTTCCGTCTAACCTGTCCACAGGTGTTTCGTTTACCACTAGATTCACTAGATGGCGGCACTATGTTTTGGTGTTTGTGTCGAGTGGGCGCTCCTCATTTCGAATCAGGACTTTGTCATTTCCTATAGGTCGCGTCTCTTTCTCATTTTGCCAGTCGAGTGTATTGTGTCGCCGGCACGGACTGCTTAATTGGGTTTCGCGTGGCGCTGACAGATCACGCGATGCGGCTGCGAGCCCCTGGACGGAAAAGGAACGGAAACGCCCAGCCAGCCCACCAACCATCAGCCTCGCCCCCTCCCCTCTCCAGTTGCATCCCTCCAAAACTAACCCGACTCTTCCATCTTCAAATGCCCTCTTCGTCTTTCTTAGATATGATAAGGTGGCGGAAGACGCGTGCGTTTTTAGTTCTTAAGTGGTCAACCTGGGCTCCCACCCAGGATGCAAAGACCACGGTCTGGTTTGGGAACCACAATATCATTCGAAAATGGGTGATCAAGAACGTATTGCAAAGAAGTTTTTAGTTACGATTAGTCTGAAATTACGGGGAAAAAAAATTACCTGTAATTTCATATAATTGATTAGCATACTGGCATGATAAATGATTGCATCAGAAATCTGAAAGGTGGCGCATGTCTCCTAAATGACGTACCAGATTCAAGTTCGGATATATTTAATTTTTCTGCTCTGCAGTGGCCTAATATTTGGGTGGCCAATTATAAATCATTACCCGGTAATCGTTGCCCAGGGCGGCACTTTCTCTATCAAGGCACGTGTCTCAATTCCAGCCTACCTAATTTGTTCCCACCCTCCAACCTTCTTGCCCTGTCAACCGCTTCCCGGGTCTACGCATAGCCGGCATTCCTTGTCTGCGCTCGTCCCAATCTGCTTGGTCGCCTTGGTGACGTCATGACTCCGCCACCCAATCCGTACGAACTTGGCGACTGTGTTCCAATTGAGGCGACTGCCGGCAAAGTTGCCGGGTTGCGGTTGGTGCAATTCACCGGCATTTTGCTGTGCTTCCCAGGCAGATTCAAGACCGTCAAATGTATAAAATATATATTGAGACCACAGTTTGGTAACGTTCATCATGATGCGTTCATAATAGGCAGTCGTTCATACTTGTTTTTCTTTCAATTTGTGTTCCTGTCGTAGCCCGGTTGGGTGACAGGGCGGTTGTGATGCGACGGTCACGAGTTCGATTCTTGGTGAGAACTCTGAGGTCTCTCCTTAGGTACTGGCGAATACTGCATGCTGAAATGGTGAAATTAATTTTTTTTAAAATTGTGTTCTCCGTGTGCTATTTTTATATTTCTATTTTTTTATTGCAAATACTCTCAGCAATTTGTTGCTGAAACCGTCTTTTGAAATAAACCGCTCAGGGGATCTGGTCGTTTACCTTTAGCCCCGTGGCTCAGGAGGATATGCCCTTTAACGACTCTTCATCGAAACGATTTCTGGCCTGCTCAGATATCCCGGGTTGGATCACCGTCACTGAAAGAGTCTTATAAAAAATCCATTTGATAAACAACTAAAAATAGTATCTGCAGAAAAACTGAACTACTAAAGCGAAATTCAGATTGCCGCAATTCCATGACTTCTCTCCTAAGTGCAGCGCGAAGTTGGGAAATAGCGATGAGTTTCTAGACTAGTGCAATGCTATGTAACCAATTTGCAAAAGAAAAATATTGCAGTATGCTCACATTTTGCTCGCTGCGTTGTTTAATGGCGAACACAGCCTTCCCCGACTGGAGGCGGAAGATGCAACGCTGCCCCTTATAAACTAGCAATCACTGCCAACACTTTCTCTTAGAGTTCTTGCTTTCGTGTCCCACCTATCACCCCACCTACTGGTAAATATATTGAACAATGCTTGTAACAGAAATAAAACCAAACGTTGAATAATAAATTTAAAAAATCCGCTGAAGCAAAAAAGCTAGCGATCATTGTTGAAATTAATTTTTTTCTCTATTGACTTTGCCTAAGCGGTGGAAAGAATCGGTTCATCGCCTTGCTGAGATGGCAACAGATATTTTATGGCGCGACGACACAAATACCATCTGGTGCGCATAACAATAGAGAAACGTCCTTTGCCAGGTGTCTGTGAAAGGTAGCATTGTATGCATTGGTCCTTTTAGATTAGGTTTTTGGAATTATACGGCATTTTTTGAGTCAATTGGGGCCCGGTCTTACTACGCACTAATCTGTATTAGGCGAAAATCCAATGGTACTTTGCTTTCGAAGGTCAAACTTAAGATTTGATGACTCTTGGGGCTATAATAAAAAGGCTTTCCAACTTTCTAATCTCAAAGCCCTCTCCCTTCCCCCCCCCCCCCAGGTGGGCGACCTGACTGTTGGGGCTGGCGGCCCTTAACTCACCTCGAACCTTTTTATTGATTCTTCTAGAAAAGCAGTAGAGGTTTAAATGATGAGGATTGAGACCATAAATGTTTCTGTCCTGTATATTTCGCTGGTCCCGATCAGGATGGACCGCTGTTACCAGCGGTTCCTCCGCGTTGCCATGGCAACACCGATGTCTTAAGGGGGAGACGGGGTGCTGAGGAGTTGGATGGGTGTGAGTATCTGCCATAATGGTCGCCTAAACATTTTATTGATACGGTTTAATGGCCTCGACGTTGACAATCGTGAAATCGTCTGACCAGTTGGCAGTCCATTGCCCCATCCCTCCTTCTCGTTTTGTTGTATTTTTTCTTCGCCTATCATCCTCACGGAGTATATGTGGTTCCATCGAACAATTCCAATTGCCTGTTGAAAATAAGCCATAAGCCATAATCGAGTTAAGAAAACGCCAAGTAGTTCAGGAAGTCGCAGCAAAGAAACAAGTTTGTAACAATATATCGGATCTCATTTTTATGCCTGCGGACAGAAGAGACACAATTCTTTTAATGAAATATTAAAATATAAACCAAAGATTAAATACACTCTTTAAAAAACAACCTTTTCCCAAATCATACCTTTTCAGATCTCATTTTATGCCCCCTAGCAGAATAAAAGGGAAAATAAAAATGAGATCTAAAATGCAAGGTATGATTTGGGAAAAAAGGTCGTTTTTAAAAAAAGGGCTTTTAACCTTTGGTTTGTATTTTAATATTTCTTTAAAAGAATTGACTCTTCTGTCCGTAGGCATGAGATTTATTTTTCTTAATTTTAATTTAATATTTGTATTGAATGTCCGTAGGCATGAGATTTATTTTTCTTAATTTTAATTTAATATTTGTATTGAATCGGTTTTGTGTTTTTCCTATTTTAGAATTAGGATGGCGACTCCGTAGATCTCTTTGGCGTTATTTTTCTTTTATTATTTGGTAAAACACTTTATATTTGTAAAGTTCACCTACTAGTGGTCAAATACCATGTTCGATCTTAATGCTCTCGCTCTTTCGTCGCTTTTTTCTTTATCGGAAACTTGTCAATCACATTTAGACCAGTGTAAAATAGGTTTGCAAAGCTGGTTCACCACAAAATTCGCGATTACTATTATCGAGTTATCCTAACTTTTGTCGGTACCTGTCAAAAAGTGTTAGGTGCCAGTTTTTTCTATTTCTTTTTTCTTTTTTAACGCTTGACACACCTTGAAAGTCACGTCACCGCACGAGGGAGAAGAGGTATTTTCCTGAGACTTCGTGTATCCCATGCTTAATTTGTCAAAAAATTAGTGCTAGTCTAACGCAATTTTTCTTTTTGATTCTGTCGTTTTAGCAGGTTAAAAAAATCATTTGTAGCTTGATGAAACAATATGGATATTAGTACCCATATTGGTCGTTGGCGCCAGTACCCGGGGTCAACTAAAGGGGAGCCGCGCCAAGAAACGAATCTGGGACGTTTAACTCTGTTTTCCCTCATCCACCAGGGGGTCTCGGGAGGTCACTTCAGGAGCGGATCGCTGTAGGGAAAGTTGCATTCTAAAGTCCGGCTTATAACTAGTTTTTGATCTGTAATCTAAGAAGATAAATCAAGAAGACGTTTTCTGATGTCAACGTATTGTGTGGTTTGAGACCCGGCCGTTTATGTCCAATATTTTTCGCCCCGTGCAGTCCGGCAACTGAACGTTCGTAGGTAAAAGTCTGTCCAATTTCCTTCGCGGCGACCTGCTTTTAGAGCGTCGTGATGCGCTTCAATTGTCTGACTCGACATTTTGCTAACCCCACCCCCTCACACACGCATGTTACGGCATTTTAATTTCCGTGGAGGCGGTTCTATGAAATGGGGTGGAGAGAAAGGGGGGATAGCGTTCGTATATTCGTGGCACATTTCGGGAAAATTGATTTCGTACCTTGTTCACACAATGGCATCTGCTCGTGATAGTTGTTGAAATCCAGAAAATCAGGTTCCGATTGTTATTTGAGCCGTATTTATTATCATGGATCCTTGCTTTGTGGATGCATTGTGCTCCTTGCGGCTATAATCATTGATTGTGCTCCTTGCGGCGAATCAAGGCCTGGTGGACAGTTGCGGCGACAATTGCAACCTGCCGTCACCAGCCAAGTAGCCAAGTGACTAAATGAGATCCGTCAAATACAGGAAATCCTGTAGTGACTTAAGGAGATTGTGTACCCCTTCTCGGAGTTGCCGCACTGCGTAATGGGCACATTGTCATTGGAATAAACGAGAAATCCGTGACTGTTGCGTCTACAAACGTTAATCAATTTAATTTAGTTTACGCGACTGTGAAATTATTTTTATAGTTCTGTTTGATATTCTTCAACAGTTACAATAATTTGTTTTGAGGTTGTTACAATTCTGCATTACTTTGCACCTACAAAAGAGCCATTGGAATCTAACCTAACAGAATTTGATGGTTGCAGTGTGAACGCGGTGGCTGTGTTGAAAGAACCGGAACCATTTTTATGTTACCCCTATTAAGAAAGATATCGATATATGTCTCCCTTAAACTGCTGTTTCAGCGAATAATGACTGCATTAAATGGCGATCCCCAGTGCTAAGCAGTAATGCGCTACAGGTCAAAAGTCAATAGAAAATTTATGTTGCTGGCGCCGACTGCTAAATATCCGTCCGTTATCCGTCGTACTTTGCGGTATTGCTGCATAATTACGTTTAGAACTACGTGGCGCTCATTTTGTGATTTAACAGGTTACAAGTGGTGCTTTGTTCGCCCCATTCCAATTCACTACCAGGTGAGTTGTTGGGATCACTTAATGGAGGGCAGTCTGAAAATTGCCATCGACGGTTCTTCGACCATCGATGGACTATAACTGCAATGCACCAACCAATTCTCTGGAACGCCACCATAGAGCACCAGTTATAGTTGCTTCACAAAGTGCCCCTTTGTCTTCAGCTTATACAGCATTGAGATACTGACAGGCCAGCTGCCCACACAGTTTGACCTACGACCCTCTAATACGTAGACATTTGTTCCATCCACTAAACAAACATGAAAGGACTCGACAGTCATCTTTTCTCGAGTAAACCCTTAATAACTAGTTGCAAGACGGAGTTTTTCTTCACGCGACGAAAGACGAAACATTAATTTTTTTCAAAAGATTTGTTTTGGACGAAGAAAAAATTCAGCTTAGTTGACGTTAAACAAAGACTTGGAACGGGGTCGTCACGTTCTAACTATTATCTGTCATCAGCGTCAGCCTTTTCTCTTCTACTCTTGGTTTCGCTCATTAATTTTCCGGTGTCCCCGTGGCCTCCACTCCAAAGACCCATCCCTACATCTTCCGCTTCTTTCCATCCGTGAATACTAAAAAAGAAAATCTTATTGTGGACCTTGACAACACATGACGAGTGAGGCGTGTCACATTAGAATGTTGAACTGAAGCACTCGCTTGTGCACTGTAGTTCCGGTAGTTGGCGTGGCATTGCATGGCTCAACAATAGCAGGACACTGCGAGGAATTAGGTCTATTATCATCTACATGAAGCCTTAATTACAATATCTTTTAAGATAAATGGTTTTCTAGGAAAGCGTTTTTAAGACAATATCCTGCATGATTCTTATATTTTAATTAATACTCCATGAACATCTTTAATTGGGCAATAATGTAAAAAGATGGCGTCTTGATTTACGGAATAACGGCATTTATTCGCAGTTCCTCACGTGATCAAAAGTATGTAAAATATTTCATCGCGTATCTTGCACGCAGGAGATAACTTTCTCATTCCAGTTTGGAAACATTAATGGTTTAATTATGTGGTGGATAGAAAAATTGACGAATGCATTTCTTTTTAGATTGAATTATTGCGTGCCCATGACAATTGCCGTTCATGCCGTCGGATCTTTTAAGATAAATGCGTCAAGCTATTTATACTACCTTGACGGATTTCCAATGTGCGTGTCTGCTTTGGTAAACAAATCCTGACTGCAGGTGGCGCTGCTAATGCTTCAACTTGGTGGCTTCCTGTTTGGACAATACTTTTTTTTATTTCACTGTGTCGGCTAACATTTTCGAATATTTATTGTTGTGGTGTCGCCGTGCACGACCCCTCAGTCATAGGGTTTCCGGTATCAAATCAACGTCTTGGTTCCAATTTGTTGTAGTATTTTTCTTTTTTTGATTTTTTTTGTGTTACTGTTTCAGTTCTCCGAGTGAGTAGAATTTGAAAGTCGCGTTCACTGTGTACACACGCCATTGCGCATATGTTGGGTTTCGGCAAACACATTCTCATGTTTTTGCAGTTGGTTGCTTCAGCCAATGCCGAACCGACGTACGAAGGGCAAATCAGGAGAATTTGAATACCGTAAAATAAATATTGTTAAATTGCACTCTACTAAAAAAGCATCCAGAAATAACATTAGACTTCAACCAATCTATTGAAGAAATGGATTTTGTCTTGCCGAAACTTCCCTTCCTAAAATATTGCAGCGTTTGATATTTCTTTGCCTTTGTTTGTTCTTATTTGACTGCATTTATTTCACCGGTTTTACTGAACAGTTGATAAATAAAAAGGTCCCCCCTCTTGGTACGTATTTGCACTTACGAGAGTTCATGTCAGGAATCGAACCCATAGACAGATTCGACTATGGAGTCGTTCACCACTCAAGACATTTGCCCCGAGGACTCCTCTTCTTGGTCATGGTTGCATTTCCATTCTTAGATTTCAATTTTGGTTCACGGCTGCTCTGATCCCCCTCGCCCTGGTTCTCCGTAAGTGCCATCGAGAACCACATGCATCATGGAATCCAATTGCATCCAATCCGCATTCAAGTTTCCATTTAATAGATGAATTCCTTTGCTTTTGGCTAATGGTTCGGTTCAATCTAACCTGTCCCTCTCGCCGTTTTGCTCAATAACTGTTACAGATTTAAAATAATTTGTCTCCCTTACCGATGCCGTATGTCTCGATGTGGGTTGCCCCAGTGCGCCGGCATAATATCGTCGGCGTCACCGCGAGGGTGTTATTAATGGTCGCCTTGTGACCCACTATCCACCCACCCACATTCCCCCTCACCCCTCCGACTACCATCCATCAAGAGATTGCGTGTACGGTTCAGCAGCACTCTGTCGTCTTTATATTCGTTTGCCGTCCGTCCGTGTGTGTGTGTGTGTGTGTGTGCCCAGGCGAGAAAACAAAACGAAAGAAAGGGGGACTTGGATTGTCGCCGCCGCTGGAAGCCGCGCGAGAAAAAAAAATCAGCTACGTTTATTTATTTAATTTGAGTGCGCGCCGCCACGAGGCGTTGGCGTCGTGTGGAGTGGCGCGCCGCCATCAGCACTTTGGACAATCGCCGTGCGTCGCGCCACGGCTGATGAAGAGAAAATGTTGCGAAGTCACTTCTTGTAATCTGTCGCATTTCTAGGCGAATCGTCATCTCTGTGGATGTCCCACTGATGCAACGGAACGAAAGTGAAATTAGACAATTTTCTTTCACACACGCAGTGAGTGCACTATGTCGAAACGATGGTTCATGCCTCTATTTGCGGTGGCCATCGTTCGCGTCAGAGATGGTCAATATTGAGTGCAGTTCGCTGTCCTGCAGGACAGACGAGTGTTTGATATTTTGGTGTGTCCATTTGGTTACCATACCAAGTGTGTACAGTATTTACAATAAATTCAAATTTGGCGACGTTTTAAGTCAGTTGTCGCATAAAAAAGCTATTCCTTCGGTGGGCAACCAGAAGTAAAAAGAAAACGGCAAATAAACAATCGCATTTACCAGAAAGAACTGAGGCTGGGAAAGAATGGTTTTTTTGTTACCTAAAAATGTCCTTAGACCTTGTATGTGAATTACATTTTCACTCGAATTAACCCCAAGACAACTGTAACATCCGAGTAAGAGTATTTTACTTTCGTATGTTTATTTGGTCTACGGTTTTCCTTTGAAGATTTCCTGGTCATAAAAATATTTTTTTTCCCTGACGTCACATATTCAAACACATTTATTTATTTACTGTTTCTTTGTCGGTCTTTTTACTCATTGAATTACTTGTGTTTCATTTGGCCACGAATACCACAGCATTATTTATTTAAACTCTCCATTCATCATTTTATTGCAGGGTTCTTTTTTGTACATTATTTGAACATTTGTTAGGAAACAAAAAATGCCATCTTTCTCCAGCCGTCAGTTATTATTCTATCATTTCTTTCTCGTTTTTTTCTTCATTTCTTGTTACTCACCGAAGGAATAGCTTTCTGTATGACAACGAGTCCTTACCTGGAATAATCTCAAAATAGATTTGACGACCTTGTAGTGGAGCCAACGGACCAAAAGCGATAAAACATTTCGATACTACAGTGTGTCATAAATCTGCCGAGAGTTTTTCGCTCCACTTTCGTTTCCTGAGATTTATTGTCCCTTTTCGATCGAAATTTTATTGAGATGGACACTCGAAATAGCCGAATTCATCATGGGGCACCCCACCTCGCATTTAGCCTTCCAGACCGCTTCAGCAGCCAAATGGCCCATATGTCTGTGTCCGACCGATGAGTAGTGTATGACCGTGTTGTGATGACCGGCAGGATCATCGCTTACGAGAGATGCTCACGTACGGTGGTGGTTCTTTTATACTTGTCCAATGAGGTGCTAGACTAGAGTGGCGATGGGCTTGGGCCACGGACGATTGGAACCAGCTGGACACTAAGATGTCGCGAACGCCAGATGTCATGTTCTCAGACTGAGGGTATATTCGCAAAAGATAAGTTGGGCTCGCCAACACAGATTCAATGACCTTCTTCACGATAATCCATGCCCGCATACTGCGTTCAAAACAACGTAGTTTATTGCTGGATTCCAGTGGATGGTTGACGATCTCCCGTCCTACAGTCCTGATCTTGGCTCATTCAGAGTGTATTCGATGCCATGAAAGCGGATCTTCGAGGAAAGCATTTTATCTCAGGAGAAAATCTCCACATTCAACACCTGCAGACAGTTTTTTTTTCGAACGAGGCATGCACGCGCTTTCAGGGCGTTGAAAAAGATGCATCTCCAGGAATAAAAACTTTCTTTGAAATTATTCGTATGGGTCTTTTGTATTAATGCACCAAATTTCACATTATTAGTAAATTCCATACAGAAAACTAAAAAAAAATCGTGCGAGCATAAAACCCCGTTATTAGTGCATTTAGTGTTTTGTTTTCTGCGATGATATTCACCGCCAATTAAAATTGGAAAGAGGAAAGTCAATAAATTTTTCTTCTCGAGCATCTCGGGTTCGAGCTACAAATTCGCATAGCTCATATAGCTGTTCTAAGCCGCTACACCGACAAGGGTTTGAAGATGAAGTAATGCCACGGAACGATTGGAGATGTTCTCTGGTGACGTCATATAGAAGACTAGCGGAATGAATTCAGACATAGTTGCTCTGTTATCGCAAACAGCGTTACGAGTTAGAGCAGAAGTTGTGTGTCTTTGGCGGTTCAAAGACTTCCGCAATATGTCTTTCACTCCTTTCGACCTCTTTTTCTGGTTTCCCATCGTAGTCCCTCGCCGATTTTTTTCTCCCCCCAATTTCAACAAAGAAAGTGTGCCCGAGCACGTTCTTCTACTCTGTATTTCGTCGTGTTTATTTTTCTTCGACGTTGAGTGCTGCGTTTGCTCACTCACACACACACACACACACACACACATACGCTCGAGTGACTATACACTCGTCCTCCTCCTTCGCAGCGGTGGTTGCGGTGGCGGTGGTGACGGTGGTGACGGTGGCAGTGTCTGTCTCTGACATTGACTGAGGGAGGCGCTCAGAGACGTACACACACACACACGTTCAAGATCGGCCAAGACGCGGCCTGCCCGCATTTTGTCGCTCTCTGATGAGGAAATTTGGAGTGCCCTCTTCACGCCACCGGTTTTTATTATTTTGTTCAACTCGGCATTCACATCGGTTGCGTGTCGTGCGTCCCTAATGTGTTCGCAGACGTCGGTCACTTCTATTTGAGAAGTTTGAAGCCCTCACTCCTGTGTGGTGACATTTTATTTGAAAGGCAGGTAGATTCTGTGACTCCACTCCCATGTGTTATCAATTTACATAAGTACATGACGGTCACCTCAGGCCCCATTCAGAACGGTGGCTCAGACTCAATATTGATAAATAAAATCTATCTAATAAATATTGTGATTTCAGTTTGTCTTGGTTGAGAAATTTGGCCAATTCTTTCTCTGCCTTTTCGCAATGCGTCATGTTTTCTACCAGAATTTATCGACCAGCGTTTCCACTCTAGGAGCGTCCTGGTAATTTTTCCTAGACTAAGGTTGCGAGGTTACATGCACCTGTATGCACCATGCATACGTGTAATGCATATCTTATGGATCAGTTATTGTATTTTACGGGGAATACATTCCAAATATGAACTGACCTTAGTCTGCCAATTACGAATTCCGTTAACGGCCGTCGCAGTCATAATTACTGTTCAAACGACAAAAAAGTCTGTTCCCTTGATTACTGTTTCGATAGTGCACTGCGCACGTCCTCATTCCATTAGGCTCGACTAATGCAGACCGTGTCTCCTGAATCCACCCTGCAGGTTGTACCGCCGTTGGAAATGACGGAGACCAGAACGTGTGTGCGCCTCCGATTAATCGACGTCACCACCCTCTCTCACCTCTGCAGCTTTCCACCACCCCCTAACCACCATTTCACACTTTCTTCCCCCCCCCCTCTTCCACTGTACCTAAGCCTCGTCCGTGTCACTATTCACGTAAGATCTTCTCTAAATGGAAATAAGTCGTCGCGCGGCTCACCACTCTTCCCTCGCCCACTTCTTCGTTCGCCTATTCCCCATTCCCCCCCACTCTCTATGATTTCGATTCGTTGTGTTCAACCCTGTCGGTCACGTAGTTCGTCGGTCATTTCGTAGTATTGAGTCAGCCCTCTTGACAGTGTCTTGACACCAAAGATGGTTGTCTTGTCAATCAACAAATATATTTTCTATTCTGTGCAATTTCTTAAAAGAGGTATCTTATATTTTATTCGTGATATGGCTTTCCAGATGACCCAAATAGCCACTGTTTTGTCGGTTGTGGATTTGTTTTGTAACTGTCTGTTTTGCCATGCTATTCACGGATGTGCACACATGTCAAACAAATATGCTCGCAATATGTTCCGGGATTTGTTTCGGTCATGGTTACCTAAGATTAATCTTATTATTACATTTATATGCTACTCTTCGTGGATACTCGTCTATCCGGAACCCATATACAGTATATGGTTCTTGGAATCTGCTACCAACCGACGGATTCTCGGAAAAGCCACCGAAAGAGAATCATCATCTACCGTTGAATCGATCAGTACAGTGCCGATCGAAATAATTGTTATGAATTTCGTGTGTGTGTGTGTGGCTCTACGAGTTCCGCAGTTTCAGTTTTAAAAAATGCTCTGTCTGGGCCGATCGGTTATTGCAAAACCGAGCGACTCACCCACATTGCAATTGCCGGACACGTTTTTCGAACACGCTCCGACGTTGATGGTGCGTGTAAAGCCGCATATTTTACCACAGACTCAGAGTTAATCGAGTCGGGGGTGCGTTCAACTATTCGCCGAGCGTTCGCCGCCCAGGGGCCACGAAGGCCGAGCATCCAACCTCGAATAGGCCAAGTCTCGCATACTGCATAGAGATGTGGCCACTTTTCAACTCGATGCGTGTTTACAACATTACAATTTCATCCAGTCAGCCAGCCAGCTGCCTTTCCAATTTGTACCTGCTCATTATAATCGATTTTATTTTTTTTTGTTGTAAATTATTATGTATGAACGGTGTGCTGAAATATTTTTGAATTTTCTTGTATATCGTGTTCTGTGATCAGGTTTGGTATCCAAGTGACATCCAAGTCACTTATGGAAAACAGGATATGGCGAGGGAACCCTAGTAGAATGGCGTGAATTAAAAAACAAATAAAAGGCGTATAAACCGTTTATGGGCGACTTTTGCAGTGATGCCTTCCTACAGACTTTTACGATGGCAGCTGGAATGAAAAAATGGAACGAAAGATGTAATAAAACATCGCTCAAAACTCGTAAAAGTATCTGCGACTCTAAAATGCCGTATCTCTGCAAATGTTTTATATTTGTTTCTGCATCCTTTCGTCAGTCGAATAAGCTTAAAAGTTTCGCACTCTTGTTTCAGTTTTAACTCGAAGCGAGACATATTTTTTACGTTTTGTCAAAGTTCTGGTTTTGCGCGAACGTTTGGCCTCAATGGGTCTTCTAGTATCTCCTATCTGATTATTTCCTTGTAGTTACTTCTAAAAAATGTCTTTTTGACGATATCTCAACGGATTTCTAATCTGTTACTGACAATAGGCAGCAACAAAGTTCTACTTTAACTCTGAGCGACGCTGTGACCGTTAATGGGTTCGGAATACGCCTTCATTTTGGAGGTACATGTGCGTCATTATCAACGTTAGGGGATCGTACGATGGTGTCGTATCAATGGATGGTATTTAAAAAAAAAATTCCAATCAACTGTAGTCAACCGCACTACTGGCGTTATGTACCCCTCACGGTGCTTAGGCACTATGCGAGGGGCACGACCAGTACCCCGGGATCGAAATTTTCGAGATCCCGCGCCGGGAATCGAACCCGGGACCCCCGAGCCGCAGTCAGTCGCTAAACCAACTGGGCTACGACGAGTCGTACATTTTGGCGGTCGCAGCGTCATCTTGAGATCATCTACCACGTTATCCTGAAGCGGATTCTAGCACTAGTGACGAAAACGTTTTTAAGATGGCCGTTGGATGGAACCATTCCACTCTCGACCATCTTTTAAAGCTCACGGGTATGACAATTACCGGGACGAATTGTGTTAATAATGCCGCAGTGGCTTTTAATATCCTCCAGATTGTGCACTATCGTTAGCTCATTTCTCGACGAAATTTGATTAGTTGATCGGGATTGCGTTCCACCAATCAATAACATTCTCCTGTGACCAACAGTTACTCGGGAGGACTAGAAACCTAATACTGCCGACAACGACGCACGGATCCATAACCAAACGGTTCAAATGTCTTAGACGCACCAAACGACCAACACTGCTCCAATTATTTTCATGTTTTAATGTGCCTTAAAGGACGCCGCTTGGGGTGCTTTAATTGTCCTGGTCACAAAAGGGTACCCTGAACCGTATGTGTCGACAGTGTATTTTCCTGAGACCCACGCTTGAACGGGCCCTTTCACGTGAATTTCAATGAAAATCCTCACATCAGCATCTACCCTAAGATGGAAGAATCCGTATGAAAAATATATTGTAAACGATTTGTGCTGCATCTTCTACAATTTGAACTCAAAGTTGTCGATTATGGAACAGTGCAGCCTCAAACTGCAACGAGGGCCCGCATTGTGATCGATGTTGTATATATATATTACAAAGAGTATTTCAACCATATGTTCTATTTTTCTGTACCCTGCATAAATCTCAGTAGCTGATGTTTTCTGGTGGCAATGCTGTATTGGTGCGCTCTGGTGGTGTTCGGAAGAATCACTAAGAGACTGAGATTGTTGAACATCAATCTATAACACGGCAACAAGGTTGACATTATAGTACATTATAGTATGTAAAACACTGCAAAAACTGTATAATTATGAAATACAAGAGGGGTTCCCAGCTTTGCCTGGGTTTACAGTAACCACCAATGAAATAAATAATTAATTGTTTAAATGTACCGGCTATTATACGTTTACACGATGACACGCGATAAACGCAAACGTTAAATGTGAAGTAACTAATTTTTCACGTGCTATATTCTGTA
>JAQGBY010002149.1:0-24550 GCA_034698785.1 Mycogona germanica
AGTACCCCGGGATCGAAATTTTCGAGAGCCCGCGCCGGGAATCGAACCCGGGACCGCCGAAACCACAGTCAGTAACGATTTAAAGATTATGACGGCCATTTTTTGCTGCCAGTTCGCAGTATCCCTACAGGGGCCACATTTTCGTCATTCCCATAATCAAAATCATTTCCCGAGCAATTTCTGAGAAAATCGCCTTCTGAAGTGAGGAATGCTGAAAACTTTATTTTGGTCATCACCAAAATGAGGACCATTTTCTGAATTTGACCGTAAATTCTTAAAGTAATTATCGTCTGCATCGAATTATTATTTATTTATGGAGTCTCGTCAACTCGTCGTCGATTTCCCACGGTTTCTGTCCTATATCGTTTTACTTTATGTGTATCAGTATTTAAGTTAGAGCTTATACGAATATAAGAATTATGCAGTTACGCGCCTAATGGAGGAATGGTATGAATGCAAGAGTGCGTGAAAGAGGCTTGAGTTCACATAATGAACAAACAAATCAGAGCAAATGTTGTAGGTTATGACAGCCATGTTACCATATTTAAAAAAGTGTAGTGCCACAATAAGCGAACTATGGACAGCTTTGGCGTAAACTTCAAATAAAGCTTCTCTTTTTTTATAGCCGTGCGTTTAAGTTTATTGACCGTGGTTCCACGTAGCAACGCAATTATTTGCAGGAGACTTCTCTATAAACATGTTCTCTGTATATCCAAAAACTCGCAGAGCCTCGACTAATCTTTTTAGACTAAGTACATTTGAGCCCGTGCCAAATACGTATACAATACGATTCGGGCGATGGCTTGATACATTGAAACGTGATGGGCAACCGCCTGGCACTCGACGCAAAAAATGGAGCCCAGGAAATAGATAAGATCCTCTAAGGGCAAGGCCTACTATGTTCACCTAATTTTGTATTGGCATTGTAAAAAAATGTTCTTTTAAAAAGTAAGATCGCTTTAACATTAGGTGGAGGCTCATTATTAGGCCGGGGGCAGCAAGTACATGCTTTGTAAATAGTATGGGGTTTAACATTTTAAAACAATGCGGCCCTACTTTACCCAAGATTGGACAACCTCGGCAAGATAGAGCGCCTACAGGTCATGGATAAGTTTATTCAAATTCAAATTGCTCAAATTGTCAAATTGCTCGTAAAAGTGATGCATTTATGCAGTAGTTATTAATCTCGAGATAATAAAAATAAATACGAATACACGTTGGCCACTGTTGTGGATAAACATTTGAGTTAATTTAATGCTGAATTCGGCAAAAACTGATTGAACTTTTATTTTAATTAAAAAAAACACAAATAAATAAAATTCTGTTCCAAAATCGGTTTATGGACTCGAATGCTTGGATTCGTTTAATCATTTGTCATTTGTGATCTTTATCGTATGTGCTTGATGGGTCCAAAGTTACCATTCCATGGTGCCAAATAATCGATAATGTAAACGTCATTACTAATCAAGAGTAGTAAACGCCGATATATTCAAAACGAGATAGGGATGAACGGAATGCTGGACGCAAATTATTATTATTTTAAATAATAGTTTACTATTATTATATTAGAAGAGTTTCGCCAACTCTTATCGCCTTTTTGGGTTTTCGTCCAGCATTCCGTTCATCCCTATCTCAATGTAAACGTCGTTTAGAACAGTAATACAAAAAATCGTGCTTGATAAATTTCTCTTTATACCTTTTAGATAGCCTACTCCAGAATCTATTAAGTTCTAATATTTATAAACTATTAATGAATACAGGCTTGCCTTTTATGTAATCCGACTTGTTTTAGACATTCATTTGAGTTCATAAGACCATTTGAAGTTCCCGGTAATGCTCGCAAAGTAATAGACAATGTTTATTAAAATTCGTTTGTGTCGATTTTATAGGAAATGTTGATTCTTCACTTCCAAGGTTTCACCAAATTATAATTTTATCCTGTATTGCACATTTCCATTAATGACAACCATTTAGAACTGGATCTGCAGGTTTGGCCAGGATGAGAAATTACCACATATTTAATTGTAAGTTTAGTAATTATTTATAAAATCCTGTTTCGCAATTTTTCGCTTCAACCATTTTTACTCTAGTCAACGGAAGCGTCACCCAGCAGAAAAATACTCTGATCCCCACATCACATTTGGAATGCACAGTCCTCTTAGAACGACGAACGTAAAGTCTAAATGATGAGGGCCAATCTGACGTCTGGAAATTATAATGTTATCGTTGGAGCTTTTTCGCAACTCTCGCCGATATAAAACGAAAGAAAAATGAAAATGCGGACGTTACTTGCTGTATAATAAGAACGTTATACGCATTTCCTTAGAATAGGCCGTACTCTGTATACTCAAATTCGCACTCAAGTTTTATGTAAGACCCAGTTTATCATCGCTATGGGGCTAAATATTTCTGTGCTGTTGAAGTTGGAACATTTTCACGAGGGTTAGTCACTTTGACACAATATTTATGAAGCGAATTTCGTAAGTCAACACCTTTGTATTTTAAAGTGGTCATATATCAATTGTTCCCCCCTCCCAACCAATTTCTTTGGAATTCTCGCCCCCGTTTGTAAAAAAAAAGGTTCGCTTTCAAGAATCGTATTTGAAAGTCGAATTTTCCAAATGTACACATTTTACTTGTTCTTATTGTGTCGATCGGATATTTTTCTCACAATTTGGTGACTGCATGAAGATGTAAATAAAAATAACTTCTCAGAAACTGACAATATACGTTTCTTTGAGCGTCTAAAGCAACACCAGATTCTATTTTTTATTAATTTCAAAATCTCCATACGCATTTTTATTATTCTTGAGTTAAAAAGTATGCTACTACTGTTTTAAAGTAATATGTAGCATTTGAGAAATTTCGATCTGCGACTACGAGTACTGTATAACGTTCTCGTGTATAATGCAAAAACAAATTTCTTAAGTTTAAGTTATATTTTCACCTCTCCAGCGCTCTTCAAGGCGACTTTCAAGTTAAGACAAGAACTCAACAATTTCGGAACCGATAATATACAGTCAAAGTTTGCCAGCTTATCACATTCTAATTTGAAAGTTACTAGCTAGTTAAAGTTATCGTAAATCTATAGACAACAATATTTAAGTCAGGTACCTCGTCAAAGCGCACATTTCTACAGTGCGTGAAGAGAACTCCCAGCAGTTTCGGAATTCCCAGGATGCTCTAAATCTTGTACCAGACAGAGAATATATACTGTAAGCTCGGATATTTACCGCGGCAGACTATGTGCAAGTACATGTATAGATCTACGAGGCGCTCAGTTTATTGTCAAAAACTTTCGAGTGTTCGCCTTACACGCGCAACCATTTTTAGAAATAATGGACCCATTAATTAGCGCGGTGAATACCTAAGTTGCCACTTTTCCCTCTTTTCAAAGTCTTTTATTTGTCAGCAACCAATAGGCGTTGTCGTTCGGGCGAACGAACGGCTATTGTTTTTATTTCTCATAATTTGCGGACCCTTAATTACCGTTTCGTGCATTATGTTTGTCTGCCTGCGTCTTTCCACATCCATCCGGTCTCGCGAGTCAAAGTGCTCCGGTGGGGGCGCCACTATCGGAAATACAAGATACGGAGTACAAGTCCGACGGCAACGCGGACGTTTACGAGTATAATTAAGATGAAGATGAATTTATGTCCATGAATCGAATTGAATCTGAAACCAAAAACGCCACCATTGCCGATCACCCAAGTTATCAGATTAGAACTATTGGACAGATAGAGCGTGCTAATTTAAAACGGTCACTTTTGAGGAATTTTCGTGGACTCTTAACTATTTGGAAACTTACGAGGAACGTTCAATAAAACGGTATTAATCGTTTTCTGAAAAATTATTGAGCACAAATGGGGTTGTGCCACATGTTTCACGAGATGACCGGACCTAGTGTCATCCGTGAAAACGAAACGTCAACTCAACTTGGGTTTTAACTTAGGTTTCAATATTTTATGTCTCATTAAATACTTGATTGTAAACTACCGGTAGTCATAATTATTGGTAATTTATTTGACGTTGAGCCGGCGCGTTAACATTTGTACACATTTTGCAAGTGTTTTCCATCTTTATAAGAACGTTCACGACCGATCTTATAGGAATTTATGTAATACAGAGTACTCGTCGATTCGAGAGTCTGCTGGTTCAAAATTAAACAACTTTGAAAATGCTATAAGGTATAATGAGCAGAAGTAGCTAGCTCTGCTATTGGTGAAGAGCTTTAGTAATATTTATTCATTCTTTCTACGCCTCACGCAAATGCAAAGTTATTTTGTACACTCTGTAAACGGGCGTACAAATTAGTCTATGTTATTTGTACAAGGATTTGAAATGAAAAGGAAACAACCAGAATACATTTAGAATAACCAGAAAAACCAGAATAATTTATTTTTTATTTTTTATGAAATAATAAGTATTCAATAAATAATAAGTATCCCTCATTGTTCACTCACGTCGCCGCTTTCTGTTGTTCCAAATGTGTACTAGTAGATTCTGGATAAACCTGATTTCAACAACGATCAAATCGTTGAAAGCTTTTTCGGAATTGCTGAAATGCACTGTATTTTAGCTTGTTAAGGATAGATCGCAGTTAAGACCAGCTAGAAAAGTAAAGATAAGTAAAGACCAACATGTGTGCCAAATTTTAATGACATAAATGAAAGATTTGCAATTTTATGATGAAATTTCTATCGAAACGTTTTTTTTTGGCCACCCTGAATACATAATGTGTGATATATATTCCACCGTTGCCTTGTTGGGTATGTGCAAAAGAATAAAATCCAATTGACGAGGTAATTAAGAGCGTTTCTGGTAAGTAATGCTCGCCAATTTTTTTCCTGCGCCAAACCCATGCTTCATTTGCATATATATATGCCTTGCTAGCTAATCGTCATTGAGGTTTTAATTCAATTGCCGGATCACATGAACTAAAATGTGTTGTCTGCCGGCAACACCTCGCCCTCTTCTGGATCCTGTCATACATTCCTGAGACTCCCGGTTGACTCAGTTGTATATTCTGTATTTTAAATTAATTTCTCTTTTATGAGGACACAATTTTTAATTTTAGGGTGTATGCATAATATTTTTTATAAGATATAATTGGGAAATCGTACGACTCGTCGTAGCCCAGTTGGTTTAGCGACTGACTGGCGGGCTCTCGAAAATTTCGAACCCGGGGTACTGGTCGTTCCCCTCGTATAGTGCTTGAGCACCATGAGGCCGGGGACGTAAGGCCTGTAGTGCGGTTGACTACAGTTGATTTAAAAAAAAAGCTACATTAAAGACGAAAGGAGTAAATTATTCTATACTTGAAATATATTTAAATTTTAGAAATTATTTTAGCATACACAAACGAAATATCAAATTTCAGACAGACGATTTCGAAACCATCAAAACACCACCGAAAGGCAACCACCAGTAACAATGCTATTTAGTTTAGCGATTAGCAGGTTTGCGTTTTCTCATTTACGTCACGTCCTCTTCATCAAATTCCACAATTGTAATTGAGAGTAATAAATTCGACGACTACTCTGTACGCAAGAGGACTGAGGGTCTGTGGAGCGTTTGAGGCGAGCGTGTCTGAAAACAGTGTTGTCATTCGAACTTCCTATTTGCATATCTGCTATACTTCCGGTTTCATTGTTCTTAATAATTGCGCCCGCACAATGGAACTGACGACGGCATGGGCGTGCATTGTGTATAATGCATAGTCGACTGTAAACGATACCGTTGTAATGACAGAGCATGTACGCTGTAGTGTATAGACGAATACAGTAATAAAGCATAAAGTACATAAAACTCCACAATGGATACGTCCATTATGCGCCATTTTTGCTTGTGCCTGTTTTATTTTTTCTTCTTCTTTCTAACCGTGCGGGACTTAATTGCTTCTGCCTTGTAGATGCATATGCTAAACTTGCTGGAGATGTTCTTCCAAAATGTATACGAAAAATAATGGAGAGAGATAGAATGAATGAGCATTTTTTTTTTGAACGACCATGTTGCTGACGTTTTAGGATTGTTTCGAGGAACGGAAGCGTTTGCCACTTAATTGGAAAGTTATTCATATTGAAATAAAGACAACGTTGATAACAACATTTTAAAATTCCGATCCAATGCCTTGAAACAAAAAATAGTTTTTTGAATAATAAAAAAAAAAAAGAAATTTTACACTGTATTAGTGTGAAATCAGATGATGTATTTGGATTTAAATTGACGCAGTTAATCAAGTCAACAAGGTGATATTGCAGATCAGCGGTTGAAACTCGTGCTAATTATAAAAACAAGGGTATATAATAAAAAATGAAGAGGGTTGATTTCGGCAGATTTGGAAACGTTCGGCACGACGTTATAGTCTAAATATGCGGAAATCGCTGTAATGAACAATGTTCAATCGCCTCATTCTTGCTGTCTAATCACACTAAAAAGCAAACCACGAAAGCTTCAAGTTGCTTACCTATCATTAGAAGCGGTCCGAAATAATGACAGCTGCTCTGAAGCGAAAATATAAAATTGTAACCCCCTTCCGTGTTTCCGAGAAAAAATCCCACATTTAGTCAAATATTATCGCACCGTAAAATGCAAAAAAAAAAGTTTGCGAGAGTCTAGGTTATGCGCCCAGTACAACATCAGCAAAATAAAAATGTCTAACATTTGGTTCCAGAGCAATGCACGACGAGTATTACATGTACAGTGTATATAACATTACACATAGTGCCAAAGTTTTCTTGAAGTGCTACCACAGTTCAGCTAAAAATGAATCGTTACTTCCGGCCAAAGAGATGAAATGGTAGGAATAACAGCAATATAAAGCCGTGTATTCTTTCATGCATTTCAATCTTTTTTGCAGGTGCCTCATCAATACTAGTGAGTTGCAATTTGGAGCGTTACCTTACAGGCATTCATGCGAAAAAATAGATGACTATCGCACATAAGCTCATCATTATCATTACTACATTATCTATATTACAAGAACATTATCTCATCATATCATTACTACTACCGGCATCCACACAATCTGTAAGCATATAATGTTAAAACCTGTAAGAAAGTAAGGATAAAGTAAGGATTTTAAACCTTGTCATCACCTTACGAATCGCTTAAGAATGTGGCTTAAATTTGTATGGGGCACTACCGCTAAAAACTAGGTGGCGCTCATTTCGTAATTTGGGAAGTTGTGACAAGTTCCAATTGTTGCTGCTACTGACGCCTAGTTTGTCGAATTTATCGTCAAGTGCGCTGGAAGCGTTTTAGTTACTAATACGTTTAAATTTCGACATAGATATATAGTATTCAAATTATCGACCTCAGAATAATCTCAATAACCTAACTGATTTTGTGGCCAGAAGGGCAGCAATAACAATGCTGCACCAAAGCCACATCATGTAACCAACTAACCATGTACTGGGGAGTCGGCCATTTTGAATTATAGACTCGGAAGTTTCTCAAACTCTCCAATGCTTGTTTTTCCTCACTCAAAGCGAATCGACCACATCAGGCTAATATTAACTTTGTACGCCCGGACAAGATGTAATTTTCGCGGGGATAATTATATGGTCGTTAGATATAGTGTATAAATAACATCGGCTGCGACTCAACATTGTAGTCGTTTGATTGATGCATTACATGTCACGTATAATTCAAACAATCTTTGGTATAACTATTATCGTAAACATGAAGACAGGTGCTGCTTAAAAGGAGCTGAGGGCGAACAGCCTCTGAATCTTGAGCCCAAGACGAGCATTACCATCATTTAAAACAACTTTTTCTTCATTCACGGATAAGATGTCTGGTGTCCCACCGAGTAATGTAGCCCTACGAAACATTTAACCTTTTTGTCGATGCTATGTTTACTTATTTGAATTGAATACTATTTGACATTCGACTTTGAAACTGTAAAACGCGGCCCATTTTCTTGATGGTTTATTTTTGGCGCGCATACAGGCGTGCTTATAAAAGTTTTTTTGCGCTCCAGATACGAAATGAGTTTCATAAGAAAAATAATGGAAAAAAACTTTTGATCTTATGATAAATATTAAAATTGCAATCTTGTTTCTATTTATAATTCAGCCCAAAATGGATAGAGCGTGCTAATTGGACGCTATACTTAAAGAACAACTACTATAAGATACACGAAACCGAGGAAGAAAGACAAACATTTTCTTTGCCTTGTACGAGAGTATAAATTGGCCAAAATGCACCACTACAGCAGTATACTCTGAAAATGATCACGATGAAAAATAAACTACAGTAAAAAAATGTTTCAATGGTTGGCAAATAAAAGCCCTCTGTTTATATATAAAATAAAATAGCATTATCGTATTTGCTTGGTGCGCTTGTTCGGCAAATTTGAAATACTTTTGTAATCTTCAATGCACGAATTTTGGAGGCATCTTAAAATCTTAAATAGAATGACAAGGTCAAATCGGTTGCTTTGAAAAATGAATCGTTTAACACAAATAACAATTCGTGATCATTATCATAAATACAGAGTATAACAAGAGCAACAGTGCCACCGAACGTTTTATTTTTATGTTTGTGTTAAAGGTAAACGCCTGATATCGTTAAAGAATTTAAAAACTCATAATTTGTATGTTGGTAAAAAAGAGACACATTTTCGCGCTTAAAGGTTAAATTTTAGCGTGTTTGTCACACGAACATTTACAACTTATTTAACGCATTCAAAATCGAATTTTTTGTCTGTTAAAAGTACGGTGGACATGCACTAGGATGTCTTGGCTTGCTCCCACATAAAAACCAAGGGAGTCGTCCGTGAAGAGGCAACGCTCAAACTGAGTACCACAGACAACTGCGTCGTTTAAATTGCGGAAAAAATAACTTCGTCGACTAATAAAAACAACTGTACGACAGGTTGGTATGCGCTGTATACAGGAGAAAATCCTTGGGAAGAGCACGTAAAACGTTGTCGAGTTTGACACGTTTGAAATATCGGATGCATATTTCTATCCTCCCGAGATCCCTTCTGAATGAATATACGGAACTGCCGAACCACAGTCCGTATGTTCATTAAACCTTCTTCCTACTCTGATATCGACGAACACATCGCCATAACTGGATATGAACTCTGACGCCATCTTTACTAACAATCCCAGTAATTAATCTCTCTTCAATTCTCTGAAAGTCTATGTGTGGGCCCTGCAGAACACGATTTACACGGTAGGTCTACGGAGGAATGACGAAACATATTTTTATGTGAAAAGATTCTGTGACTGCTTTTTTTTTTCTCGAAAGGCGTCAAGTGTTGCTTCAAAAGTGACAGCCTAGCACGAAACGTCTGGATGCTTGCAATTTCTTGTGCACCTTTTTTTTTTTTTAAAAAAAAGGAAATGATGACAACGTGTCTACGAAATTATAAGAGCCAAGTTTTCAGTTGCTGGCGTTTTTATGGCGCTCATGGCGTCGCCGTAAAAAGAGAAGTTACGGATATTTCGCGTAAACAAAAATTGACAGACGGCGTGTGCTGTCCCGCCTGTCCGTATAAATAGCACGGTAACATATTTAGTGTCCCGTACGCTCACGCCCACACTCCCCGCGTTCTGCTTAACCCGTTTGCGATTCGTCCGTGATGTGAGGACTGCGCTTTGTCACTAGGTGGCACCTGCCGCTGTGCAAGATGCGATTGTCCCCGCTTTTGGCGCTTCAAATCCCAAGTAGTGATACTGCGAACTACTTTTTCAAATGAACCGGCCAATTGATTTTCAAAACCAAACATCCTGTGAAAACCCCAAAACGTAAACAGTTAGGAAACAACCGTAATAAAACGTATTTTTAAAATGCCACAACGTACCGATTTTGGGATAGCCAACCAAAACATGCGGATCGTCAAATTGAAACTAATACGGGCTTGCCGGTTAAAGGGCAATCAAAGAGTAAAATATAAATCAGAATTTCAAACAATCATAGTGATGTCGTTCCGTTTTAGAGAACCAGAGAATGATCTAGCAAACTACGTAATAGCCGAGCACGAAAATAATTTACTTTCACTCCCGCAAATGTGAAATTTCGGCGCCGAATTGAGTGTGTGTGTACGTTGCGGCCGTTCCGCGGAAACGGCGCATGCATGATGCATAATAGAAATAAAAGAGAGAAACCATAATAACAACGCTGTATATTCCTGTCTCGCTACGGCGGGAGTCCCATTTTGATTGGACCAGGCGAAAAGCCAGTCGTCCGTTGGATGCATATGCATGCATGCATTCGCACGTTTCCCCCAACGACCGTGATGCACTTTTGGCAATTTGCCGTATTCTCATTTGTGTTCCAAAAATTGAATGGGCCTCCTGATGCAACTCTGGTGCAGCGCTCTCTCTCTCTCTCGCTCGCTCTCTATTTATCTTGCATGTGCAGCACCGTCCCATGGTCGCTCAAACAATGAGCGTGTGTGTATAAATGTCTATCAGACACGTCGGCAATTTCTTACATTGGTTCGGTTATACCGAGCCTGTCTTCCAAGGACGTTGGACGGTGTCTCTAGATCTCAGAGTATTACGTGTACTGAAAATCGTGGTGAATTTCAGAAGAGACGTCCAGCGTCATTAATTTTTAGCTATTTATTAGCTAAGTATATACCTGAACTGGAATTGACAAATTGTGATATGTTTAAATTATTATATATGAATAAATATTTACATGTACGTCTTCCGGATTGAAGAAATCCAAAAAAATATAATATTTTATTAGGAATATGTGTTTCAAGAGTATTTAACGCTCACTATAAATTAAGGCGCTACAAAAATCGATTACGTAGTTCCTTTTTTAAAAAGATAAATGCGATAGTTGAACGATATTATCGATATTAAAAATTCGTAATCGGTGCGACGTAACTGTCGATGCCAACCCGAACTTCGGTTATAAAAATAACTTATTGCCGATTTAAAAATTACCGTTCTCCAATTATTATTCTACTATTGATTCTACTTTACATCGACTTCTCTACTACGTTCCTTGAAATGTTAGGATTAATAAAATAAATTATAAATTAATTGAATATCATTATTTTATAGAATTTACGAATTTATTCGATTTGCCTAGTTAACAGGAACTCTAACAGGGAATACACACACGCGTTATTACAAACCGCAATGGCGGTGCTCGAAGTTCAAGAAAGTCGAAATGTGCACAAATTCTTTAATACTCACTCGTATGTGCATTCGTTGGTTCCGTAAAGTTCGGTTCAAGCGTGCGAATATGAAAACAAATGTAAGGTATCCCGTATATGCCTATTTTGGATCCACGCTCAGAAGTTACGTTTGTGTATGGAATCCGAAAGTTCCATTTGTCACGAACCACGCTCCTACGTCGACGATATGCGGGGCAGCCAGGACTGCTGCCACGGCCCGGCGAGTCCCCCGGTGACCAATTCGGAATGGCTAACTCTGTTGAAAAGCGAAACCAATCTACGAACGTAAATGGACTCCACACACGCATGCAACAGCAGCAGCAGTCGGCTGTGGAATCTACATTTTCTCTCTGTCTACAGTTTGCAGTAAGGCATGTTCAGTGTACCCTTGTTCAGTGTACGCACAAATATCGAACCCTAAAAAAATTTTAAGTGATATTTTAAACATTGAAAATTGATTCCCCAATTGATCTAAAACACAGGTAACGCTAGTAGAGTAATCCAAGAAATAATAGTATACAGAGTGTATTGATCAATTTTGACGATTCCTTCGGTAGTTTGAGGACGCTCCTACGCTCATGCCGCTTAAATTGCAGGTGCCACCCGACGTCGCATTGCGTGATAAGAGAGAAGTATACCAGATCCAATGTTAAGACATTTCCAATAAACTGTGCTTCACAAGACTATTGTAATTTTTCTTCGAGAAACGCAGCACTTTTTCGGTTGCAATTTTGTTGGGACCACATTTGTAGTAAACATGAACAAGTTTCTTCTTCACTGAAAAATTCTGAAAACGCGCGATTTTCATCAATTGGTACCCCGTCGTTTGGTTATATTGCACATGTAAATGTAGTATTATAAACTTTTCCCTGTCGCTACATGTGTCTTACCTCTGTTGTTGTCAAATTATTAGAACATACATTTTCCAATGCTATGAAGCATCTTGTTAGAAACAATGTCCTTAACGATGCACAACATGGGTTTATGAGGGGACGTTCTTGTGAATCACAGCTTGTCCTTCTCACCCATGCCCTTCAGAAATCCTTTGATGGACGTATACAGCAAGATATGATATTCTTAGATTTTCGCAAAGCTTTTGACACAGTCTCTCATCAACGGTTATTAGTTAAAGCGAATGGTTATGTAATGAAGTTTTAGACTGGATAGCAGCATTTTAAAGTAACAAGTTGTCGTTTCTGGTGTCCACTCTGAATGGATTGATATGACCTCAGGAGTGCCACAGGGCAGTGTTTTGTTCCTGTTGTACACCAATGATATACGTGAAGTCGTACAATCCAACATAAAACTTTACACGGATGATACAATGTTGTGCAGTGGCGTAAAATGTAACCGGGGACTCAGTTGAATTACAGAAAGATTTAGATGCTGTAACTACTTGGTGTAAGAAATGGCAGCTGCAACTCAATGTTTGCAAATGTTGCATTATGCATGCTTCCAGATCGAGGAATCCCTCTGTGTATGCGTACAATCTATCTGGGGAGCCTCTCAAGATTGTTCAACAGTACAAGTATTTGGGTCTGCAATTGACTCCTAAACTATCATGGAAACACCAGATACAGAAGATGACTGGTGCAGCAATTGCAGAAAATTGGTGGTCGATGATCATTGCTAAAATCCTGATCCCCATGAACCAGATGAAAATTTAATTAAGTGCAGTTCTTCATGAACAAGTAGCATACACTTGTATAGTCTAGTACACGCTGTTTTATTTATTTCTGCATTCCGTTGCTATTCGGAATATTTCTGGAAAAGCCATTTCTTTTTAAAAGTTGAAAGTAAGCCCACATGCATGCATGATTTATGGCGTTCTCTGCGTCCGCGACACACATCCTGCATATGATGCCGCCATCAATTTTCGTTTCAGCCGCCCGCGCCTGGCCCGCCCGATTATCTAAAAAGAGAGGCTAGGTCGCAAATAAATATTTATGTATCTCCAGGTGAGGCGCTATACGCTGTATAGCGAATGCAGACTGACAAGACGACTCTTCAGGGCAAGGCGATACAGATCTTAGGTATACAGTACATAACACTGGATATATTGTATGACAGTGTATCCTCATAAGATTCTGGGATCCTGAGCTTCTATTTAGTGTGCATTTAGTAGCAGTCTATTTTATTCAATTTCGTCAAGCCGTTCGTAAGTAAACGTGAAAACAGAGAGAAAATTTCTTTTTCCAAAAGCGGACATTTAGAATTGTAATATTATAGGATTTGTAATATTTTATTATAATATTGTAGGATTGTAATACTAGTTTATTCCATATTTCCTTATAACATTTTCTTAGTTCTGAAGTATGACTTAGTGTGTATTTATCAAAAACTGTCTGTTGGAGGAATTGCCCCTCCGGGGAGGTGGAGCTGGATTGTGGTGCGGGTGCTCGGTGGTCTCCCAGAGTTTGGGAGCCACCGAACACTGGGTGCACCAGGGTCGCGACGAGGTGACACCTCTGGTGCTGAGCCGGTTGCCCCAGACAGGGGTCACCTGCTGACCCCCACACGCATGCGCAAGTGCGTAGTTTGTGTCTTGCTCTCATCGAGTTCGGTAGCTTTGTTCTGTTGTTCCGTGTAGTACTTTCCTCGATTTGTTACCATCGCTTGTATAGCTTGCTCCGGACAATAAGAAGTCGTGCTTTTACCAATGCAATTCGTCTCTTCACTGATAGCTAATAGCTTGTGCAATTTCTGTATTCTTTTCGCCATCTTGGCTCAACCTTGAGAGAACTACTGTGCCATTGAGGTGTTCCACCCGCGGATTTCATTAGCTTAAAATCGATTGACTGTGGTTCTGTGGCCGAGGTTTGATTCCCGGCTCAATCAGATAGTGCCAGTAGCACCAAGAGGGGTACTGAATATCCGGTAGTGCTATTATAGAAAGAAATCAAAAGAAATAATAGATTGGAGCAAGTAAATATCTTTGAACGAGTAACGTATTTATAACATGAAACATTTCGAGAGGATCCAAGTTTAGTTGTGCCGAAATGACCTGTGTGCCCAGGAGGACTATCAGGTATATTGCTTTGCCATGTTGCGAGATAGATAGAGAGAGAGAGTGAGAGCGGACAGACTTTCAGAATCGTATAAAGGCATCACGCATAAAATAACTCATCATCATCACCACCGTGGCCCCGTAATAACTATTTTATGCGACTCTAAAACGAAATTATGTGACGCTGCATAACGAAATTATGTGACGTCTGGCACCTCTGTTCAAGGTTCCTTCTTCGAAGTCTGCTTGGGTGTAATTATAGTTTATGGCGAAATTAAAATCAAAATGCTGCGAGAGCCAACAACTGCAGTAGGGAATTTTCTTTACCGTGAACCATAATTATCTATAGTTATAGCGTCAACCGTAAACGTTATTGTTAAGTAGAGCTTTAAAAGACGCGGACTGCTGATCTATCATTCTTTAGTCATAATCATACGAATTAAAAGTGTTTCTAAATATTTTATAACCTTGAACAAACATACGAACACACTTGTGGATGTGTTTGAATGTTATAATTTATTTATTATCTTGTACAGTAACATGGTGCTACATGGTGCAATGATCTATTATTATTACCCTGTTAATCAATAACATTTTTTAATTCTTGACATAATGTACTTTATTGTGCTAAGGCCTTATTAACCGATTTCCAGTATTATTTAAACTTAAATGATCAACTTGATTTGTAGAATTATCTTTGTATGAATTACTCACTTTAAGACAATTTTGAGGGCAAAGGAAAATGTCTTGAATAGAGAAAGTTTCTCTTTGCCAGTTGTCTTCAGAATTTCAATCGAATTTAATCAGGCAGAAATTTATTCGGCTATTGGTTAGAATCTTTAGGAAACGCGTACGACCATGTATATGTCATTAATTTTATTTCATTTCTAGCACAGTTTCGTTTCGCGCTCCGTTTTTTTTGCCCCTGACGTTTGCTTTAAATTAAACTTAAAATAGAAAATACCAAAACGTATGACTAGATAAATATAGATAAATCAATTCCTGTTTGATTGATGCATTTTTAAGCAATGCGTGTAAAATTATGACGTTACGGGTACCACCAACATCAGACCATTTTATTTCCTCGTTAGTAGTGTTTCCACTTCTGCTGCCGAGGACGTAGTCAATGCGAAGGGAATCGCAGAACTGGATAAGGCCTTTTATTGCAAACTGGAATTTCGTGTACCGAAATACTCTTCATCCTATTTGCCGATTGCATGAGTAGGCGGCATTAACTAAGCTTACTGAGGGAACGAATAACCAGAGCAGCGCACACATAACGGTACTTAAGCTGAATTCTGTAACAGGGCAGATATGGGTCTACCCGGCAATATAGTTAGTGGCCTGACGACGTTCGTACGTGATCACGAAACTATAACTTTACCCCCTTGTGTGTGTGTGTGGGTTCAAGTTATGGGATAAATGTGCTAGTCATGTTTTACTGTTAGTTAGCTAGTGTATGACGACATACATGTTTGCGTTAAAGAAGTTAAATTTGATCACTTTCGATGTATAAATGTATTCTAATCTCTTTATACGAATGAAGGAATTAATTATACCCTTGTCAGATCGGCAGATGGCACTGGTGGTATAAACTTGATTAAACTCAATTGTGCTTACGAATTCGAATGTGCTCAATAGGTTGCGTTGTACTTTTAAGAGCATTTGAGCTCGTGATCTGAATTTGAAAATAACGCCTGTGATCTCGAAAACCCCCTTTCCCAAAATGTCAATGACACTTGAAATCTCTCAAGCAAGCTCAGCAAGGCCACACCGTGACAAGGGTATTAACGACACATCTAAAAAGCTTGCGATGAAAGTGAAGAATATTAATCGAAAATGAACAGTGTGATTTAATATCTCCAACAATTCAAAAAGCACATATATAAATTATTGGGGCACTTTGTAATCACTGTGTTGAATGTACAATAATGGTACAACTTGAGATTGGATAATTAAAAATCATTTCTGGAATGGAATTAATATGAAAAGAGGGAAATTGAATTAGCTATAATATTTTCTTTTGCTTAAACCAATTATAGATTAGCACTTCGTCCGGCCTGTCCCGAGCACAACCCCCATTTTTACTAATATTTTCGTTTACTTTACTAAATTGAATGCATATTTTGCTAGCATGGTTGGGTATATGGAGCTTCCAGATTTCATTATGCTATAGACTTAAGCTAGACGCACTACATGCACTTATACACTGTAATAACGTAGCTTGTTAATACGAGTTTATAGGCAGACCGCACTAGGGCCCACGGGACTCAGACAACTATAAACAGATAACTAGGGTATATTTCATAATTTGTTTCGACGTAGCAACAATACAGCTCTCAACGATGCTAAAGGGTTACCACTACTGTTCTGAAAAATCCTATAAATTTGTGTTGAGCCGTATTTAGACGTGGAAGAGCTGAATCTATTTCAGAATATATATATAGTGGAACACACGTTTTCCTAAGAGTGGGCTATAATTTCTTGAAGTATGTTGAACAAGGTGCTGGGGTTATTTTTTATATAACGCCATTGTAGGCACACATATTTAGAACTTTTACTGTGTTATGTGGTTCGGATATTCTGCGGAACTGAAATTGAGTGCGTCGACAGCATGATGGATTAATTTAGAACATTTTAATCTGAACATCAATACCATACAAAGTAATTTGAAAAGAAAAAAAATCGACTTATGAATTGACGCGCTAAATTTCAAAATACAAATCGGGCAATGTCGTGCGAACGCAACCATTTAGTACGACTGGTGCTGCGTTTTGCAGTATTTTCATTGCAAATTATAGATAGACCTTTTCATTGTAGACCTTTTTTTTTTTTTGTAAATTTAGCTTGAAAGTCCATCCTGTAGAACTTGTGTCTGTTTCGAAACTACATGCGATTGCGTGTGTTGCGCACATTTTAATTTGAAACTGTATTGAGTCGAACTTTCGGGTGACACACCAAATTGGCTAATTAAACCCAACATACTGGAATGCTCACGTAAACGAGATTACCTTCTTGTTTGTAGGGAGGGGGGGGGGGTTGCAAAATGGAACATTGCGCGCGGACTGATTAAAACACAGCTGAGATTTTTGCCTCCCACAAACTCCCATCTATTTTTATTGTCTACTCGCTCAGATTGCGAATTTAGGCCTAATTGCTCGCATATATATATATGTATATAGAAAGACTTGTTATACACATACATACATACATGCATGGGCCCTCATTCCGCAATTGTGAGAGTGCAGGCTATTTTTTAGCAGCCTGTCGTGACCAAGTGTAATGTAATTTACCGTTTGCTGCATAGGTTATATATGTTAGCTCTTACATGTACACGTAGTTTACGTCTCTACCAAAAGCAGTTGACCCAGATAGCACACACCGGGACTGAAACATGGCTGTTTCGGGGCTAGTTACTTTGAATCGGGTCGCTATCAGTTTGCGTGAAAATAATGATAATACATCGGGCTACACTCTCGATCTTCTACCGTCTTCGCTCTGGAAATCATCAATGATTTTTCCATTGGATAGTCGTGGCTACTTCATCGTGGAAGCACTCACGCTTACGATGATCAATCGATGCTCATGATAAATCGATCCTAGTTTACGTACTAAAATTCATTGACAAAATCAATGCGAAAGATTTTTCGTCGGACGTAATGGCATGTTTTGAGAGACGACAGAGTTCTAGTTGTAAAGGGGCAACGTATTTATTTTAAATCGAACATTTTTGTTGGAACGTGTTTGTGATATCGATTCGCATAACAAAATCTGCTCTTCTTATAGAGATCCCCGATGGCGATTTCCAGTCGAAATTTGGTTCAACCTTGTCTGGCAAAGTGCGAAGACCGGTTCGTGTTTCAGCGAGCAGTGGTTTTACTAATCAATATTTTCTCCCGGCGGATGTTGTATATTGGGATCGGATCATCGCGCCGACCGCAACCGATTCGAAGTGGAAATTCCGCTGCACCGTGAGAGAGGAAAGTTTTCCGGAAACGGAAGTTGGATATATATATATGATTACCGCGGAATTTGGGTAATTGGATGCCCTCGAGTTATTCGGACAGGCCGTTGTGTTTTAGGGGTTCGCTAATCAGTTGCGATAGCTATTCTGTTAGCTATTTTATCGACCAGTGCATTCCGGTGTGTTGTTAGCCTCTTTTCCGTCCGGACGTGCAAAAACTGCGTTATGTTTCTATGGGTTGGACTAAAAAATAGGCTCAAAATAATTCGGGATCAGCCAATGCATTCAAGCGAAGTGTGAATTATCGTTGTACACTGTAGATATCAAATTATGTTGTAGTTGCTAATAGGTTTAGTTGTTTTAAAATTCCCACACCTTAATTGACTAAATAATCTTATAAATTTATGCGCTCGTATTTTTGAATTATCAATTTGACTCGCCCCTTAGATGGATAAATGAATAAATTTGATGCCAAGATGGAAGATTTTACGCGTGGCGCCAAAAAATTCATTCATTCATTTTTCAAAATAATTCAGGAAGTTTCCGTTGTCTCCTTGGAAACGCATTCAACCCGCAAGGCAAAAAGCTTAGTTAGCTCGGATGCAGTTGCTGCCCCCAAACAGCTGGCAATCACAGACAACACGCATGCATTGCAGAATAAACAATTTTCGACGTATCACACGAGTACTGCCTCGAATAGCTTCATTCTAAGGCAATCTAATAATTACAAGAATATCCTCGAGTCTGACATTTGCATTCAAAATTGATGCTTCATTAATACTGAATGCCAGAATTTTGCATGAAGTCGATCCCTATATGCGCCATGTCGTAGTCCTGAAACAGGAATTCCATCAAATGCACTTAAATATAATTAAGCCTACTTAGCCACCAGGATAGACGCGATAGTCGAAGATTCGTTATTCGAATCCCGACAACTACAAAGCCTAATATTATTGTATTATACACTTTTAAATGTTTGGCATTCCCTGAATCACCGCATCAAAAACTCATCAACATTTTTTGGACATATAGATACGATTAGCCCCCGGGATTATACGAAACAAAAACTGGAATCGGGGGTTTGAAATTATCTAATGAGAACTTCGGTTTAATTGACTGCATCACCAATTTTAAAAGAGACGAAACACCGCACATTCCCATACATTTTTCGAACTCAACTCAACAAGTACTACTGCGAAATTAGATTTCGTAGGTCGATCACACTCTCGTATGCAAACACCAATATCCTATACTGTCCAATTTAGTTATACGCAATTGTAGCAATGTAATGAATGTAGACTACTTTCAATTGTCTATGTTGATCAGTGTAGAGAGTGAGGTTTGTGGGTCATGGCGACTAGTGCTTGGACTATCCATGAACGTAGGATGCGTGAAAATGGGAATTTGCCCTCGCGTTTTGCATATATGGAGGCCGACCTAATTGAACGCATAATTTATCGTGCATAATTTATTGGTCCTCAATGAAATTCATGAATTATAAAACAGTGAAAGTCAATTGAAACTAGCGGACACCACAGCTGTACCGAATAAAATAGAGCACATAGGCGCTTAGGTCATTATAAATTCGCCATTGAAATCGGACTATTTTGCCAACGGCCTATTTTTATATTATTGTCAATTGACAATTGGTTAATAGTAATTCGTAGTCATTAACGTCAAGTACAAATATCACAAAAATATATCCGATAGTAATCCGTTTCAGTTAAAAGGGAACAAAAATATCATTGTGTTGGGCAAATGTCATCACACAAAATAAGTGAGGACGCACAATTTCACTGGTTTACACAGTTTCTCATTCCGATTGAGTAAATTCCTATTTGCACTAGACCCATTTTCGCGTTTTACTCCATGGAAATGTGATTTTGTTTGGACATAGGGAACACATGCGAGGAAAGATTTCAAATGACCACTCTGAATATTTAAAACTCACGCCTGTGTTTGATCAAAATAAAATGACATTTCCATGAAGCAAAACGTAAAATGACGCCAGAAGTATAAATGAGTTTTAATACAAAAAAATGCTTGTCCAAATGCCAAACATGTCCAGAAACTATTCGCAAAAGAATTCCGATAGCGAATGGTAAATGTCTAATATCACAGAATATTGGGCCTCCGCTTGACAGGCGAACGGGTTTCAAACGAGGTCCATTTTGTCACCTAATGGATCCAATTCATATCAAATAACATCTTATTCGCTTAGTCACATGACCGATTACACCAGCTTAATTACCAATATTTGTTCAATTACATGTGTAGTGTGACGCGCTGGCAAACACATTACAACCGATATTATATTTTTGGCTTGCAAGAATGACGCCATAAAAGATGTCTCACAGTACGGGGCCTGATAGTCTCTGTCGTTAGTGTAGACTCCTGAGACTCCACTCAGTACATGGACATCGTCCCAATTTCACATGTTCATATTTGTGTTCTAAAAGCACATTCTTTCCGGATCCAATCGAAACTTTGGAAACGTCCTACTGCTCTTTTGCAATTTCAATGTGACTACAAGCGCTTGCTGCAATTTAGACAGTTAAACTTCTCAGAACGTTGAGCTCAATTTATTTTTCAGATACTTTCATGTTGGATAGTTGCTCAATTTAGTTTATGAAAAACTGTCAGAAGTTGCCAGTTGAGACGCCGGTCTCAGGATGAGACCACGGTGATATTGCTTTAATAATGGTACGTCATAGGACAAGTAGGCTGTGTAGACTATCATAATAATAAAAATAACACGCATGCTTTAATAAAACGACTCGATGCTCCCTTTATTGGAAGCACATTTTTTGGCCATTAACCCCGCGGTTGGAGAATATCGATTAAACTGCCATGTTTTATCTCCAGGAAGTCACACCGCCCCCCATCATAGTCAATAAGGGATTAAGTTGCCTCCAATTAGTGTGTAGGAGATATTCGGCACCCATTTCAACCAGATATGATTCATTTTCATCACTTTACCAAATTACCACTTACCAAAATCTAACTGTACATTTGTTCCAGTTGTCGCACAAAAAAGTCAATTGGCGAAGTCAACATGGACAGTATGGAATAAGTTGGCTTTGTCATTCCGAATAACCCCCCGGTGCTATTCAAACAACAATGATTTTAATTCATTTTTATTTGATTTCCCGAATGAATTTCCATTCTATTTGTTCGAAGTCTCTCTCCAGTTAATGTGAATTACAGTTGCTCAATCAAAATGTTATTTTGGTTTTGTCAACACAAGATATGGAAAATGATTTTCTCTACTATGATTCTGCTGCAGAATAAATATGTATTGAAAAAATAAAATAAAAATGCTTTCAAAATTTAAATCAAAATGTAAATCAACATTTATTTTTAAATTCTAAACCAAATGTAATGCAAATCGGTGGGACAGTTCTACGTTTAAGATCATTTTTATCAAGATGGACTTAGACGGAGATTAACAGCTTCACTTCTTTGACTTGAAACGGATGATGTGTAACGAAAAGGCAATTACTTTTTGATTGATTCTCCATGCATGGGTGTGGTGACATCGTCGCCTCCTTTCATGCACTTGATGCCGCTGTTGACGGACGGAGAGAGTGCCACCAGGAGGCAGAGGCGGGAATCGGTACCGGAAGTACACCGTTTGACGTTTTTAATTTTAAAGTTCTGAGTAATGGGTGAGGTGAGATGTGGGGTATGCGACGAAAATTTGTTTCGTGCGATAGCTTTTTCAGAATGTTGTCTTTGGCATCTTTCTGTGAGAAACTGAAATCTTTTTTGTGGGAACCTCCCCGTTGTGGCTAGTCGCGCTACCACATGCAGCGCCATCCATCGTCGACAAAATCGCTTGGTGTACAAATGTTGTCGTCGATGCACAAATAACAAACAAAAATAAATAAATATATTTCCTTATTCGCTTGAAAAATGATGGTCTTACGGGCGTTAAAAAATAAAAATAAGCGACAAATTGCCGAGTTGAATTTTGAGCGATCCGAGATTTCACATTTAGTATGCGCAATGCAGGTGGCGCTGTCTGTTTATATTGTCTGAGCACTCTCTCCGTCGTGAAAAGGGACAATGGAATTTATTAAAATAATAAATTAAAAATTGGTTCTAATACAATTTGCTTGAAGGGAAGGAATTGTTTCTAATTTTCCCAAACAACACTCAAACGATTGTTCTGTTCTGTTGGAACGACCTTCTACTGTAGCCTCAAAAGTATACAGACATGTTGGAAGCAGAATCATTTAATGTGCTCTCTTGTGCCACGTCACGGAGGTGGAAAAATAATGTTCCCTGTTCCAAAAATAGTAACTACACGAACTTCCAAAACGGTTCAGTCAGACTCAATTTTATGTTGCACCCCATAACGATTTATTGAGTCGATCTTTCCAATTTCTTCTTTCAACCGACAACCGACATGCTGTACATGTATGCGAGTAGACAAACACATCTACAGAGTATTCCGTACATGTACAGGCCGAGACGCGATGATCGAAACGATATTTCCCACGACTTCCGATATGTTTTGTCTAACCTGGTACGGAGTTTCAGCAATCATTCGTTGAACGCGTCCAGTTTTTATTTCCCACCGTCCGCAAAATCAATCGATCAGAACTGTAGGATCAACGACGTCCACACCAATACCGCAAGTATACAGATCGAGAAATATCCATCAGTACACCTTAAACCGTTTCCGGTCAAGGGCGGACCTAGATGGAATCGTATTCCCATTGACACCTCCGATAGGCTACGACCAGTGCCTCTAGGGGCCACGTTCAAAAGTAGTCGAAGCAAAAACTTGAAATCCAAAATAGTAGATGTGAAGCCGAGGAACTTGTTAACTTGGTTATTTTATTTTATTTATTGTAATTATCTTGGGTATGACGAAAGTTTTAGGCGAGTTCATACGTTTATCTTTATGTTTCTCAAATCTACAATTTCTTTATTTCCTGAAGATCTCGATGATGATCTTGTTGCCGCCTCTCGTTGTCCATCAATCATTGTGACCATGACTCTTCACGCAATCGTTGACTTAACTGAAAAAAACGACGCATGTGTAGGGAAAACAAATTATTTGAAAATTATTCCTGTAGAAAAAACTGTGGTGATAGTCAAAAATAATGAAAATAGGAATTTTATATATGGGGCCAGTCTCTACATCTTAGGTTACGGTTGTCGCAAGTGAGACATATATAGCCAATAGACGTGGACGTTTTGCTATAGACGTACATAAATGTGTTTCACACCGACGTCTTGAACACACAAGGGGGGGATAAACAGATATCACCCTGAGACCCCGAAAAACTCAGTTTCACTCGTGTATTTCGCTGGCAAACGACTCAAAACTTCAATTCTAACTCAGAACCTTAAATTAACAACCCGGTACACCCAGTATTAATAGTCAATTTTGGGTTTTTGTGAAAGCGAACAGTCTCTTGTCCGTCTTCAATGTCCACAAACGTGGTTGGGAAGAGGGTCTCAGGAGGGTCAGGACGGTTCGACCGTGTGGAGAATCCAGACAGAGATCGAGTTTTAGTGCGGGTTTTTGAGGGGGTGGGGAGAGAGAGGGTATGACAATCGATTCGCATCTCGCCGTAATAAATTGTCGGACGCGGGCGCTAGATCAGTTTGGCGCGGATGGGAAAAACGAGTTGGAGTGGGACGACACCTATTCCATCCTCATGAGATGGCGCGTCTTAAATGGGACAGAGGAAATTGATAAGAATCACATTTGTACAAAACAATGCGACAAACAATGTCTTACATTTTGCTGAATTTATTTATCCATTTATGTCCGATGAACATTACATTACTGGCACGAACCCACAACCTTTTAATCAGGAGTCACATCAACAGGAATGGTAAAGGATAATGTTGCTTGCAGAATCAATTTAATAAAAATGATAATTCATGAGAATACAGAGCGCTCATGAAACATAGGAAATCTTTTTCGAAAGACAAAGTTTACATTATAGATAATTTTACGCTTTGCTCGATGGAAATATTTTGTTTTCTAACCTTTCAGCAGTTTTCGAATAGCTAGATTGAAATCTTTTCATGTAGCGCGCATGACTGACCCAATAAAATTGTATTTTCATGAAGCAAAACTCGAAAGGTTCTGTTGCATAGTGTTGTATAGCAAATGGGGGGGGGGGCGTTAAGACGAAAGCGCTAGACGAAAATAAAGATTGAGTGGTGAATTCCAATTAACGAAAAACTAAGAATAAAATCAAGAATAGTGATCAGCACAAAGTTTTTCAGTTATCGATATTCGAACACCGGGGTCTTGTGGCCGACGCCCCCGATTCTTTTACTAATTGAACCATTTAGATATCATCTTAGATTGGATGCCATAAGATATACCGTAGAGTCGCCCAGACAAGCCGCCCCCCCAGATTAAGCGCACGCGCCCTATCTCTCCCCTTTCCCCCCATTT